>JAAOWG010000861.1:0-10369 GCA_036491945.1 Paranurophorus simplex
GGCTGTTGGCTGCTGGATGTTGGCTGCTAGCTTCACGCATGGCTGTTGGCTGCTAGCTTCACGGCTGTTGGCTGCTACCTTCACATACATTATATAGTTTTAATAGCTGGAGGCCACTATCCTTTCACCACCACCAACAACAACGTATTCACTGCTGTTTTTCAAGTCAGCTGTCTCAATCTGCCCATACCCCCACACACCTGTGCATCAACCACACCCCACTACTCAGCAATCCCTTACAACAATACAAGGCCTACAATTAAGGGACCCGTTGTTGTAGGGATTAGATAAAAATATCCTACAACGTCATATTTGGATGGGGAATGCGTCAAAAAGCAGAGTGCCTGTTGTCGAACAAAGAAGGCAATACAAAAGGAAGTTCATGTTTCAGGGGAAATTGGAAGCCGCGGGATTCAAAATTTTATAACCGGAAAGCACAATATTTTGTTTAAAATATTTAAGTAAGTAGACTACCGACGACAGTAAAGTACAAGCTATTTTTAAAGTATGAAATTATTATCTAACTCTTATTTAAATGTTGAATAGAATGGCCTGGAACTTAAAGGATGAAAAGGAAACGGAAAAATACTTGGAAAATCTCGGAATAGAATATAGATTTGGATGTTATCATGAAAAGAAACCGCAAGGTAGAAAAAACACAAGAGAAGTTGAACAAATGATTTGTTTTTTTAGTTTGCCATCTACTTGGAGACTTTTTGGAAGCAGTAAAGAAAGATTGGACAAAGGCAGCAAGGGTTTATAAAGTTAATTGTGAAGATTATGGGTATGCTCACTCCTGCTATAAAATTGGAAATTATACCTTCATGGGAAAAGGGGATGAGAAAGTCGATCATAAAAAGGCCCTTGGTAAATAATCATTTAAATGAGGTTGAATTGCAGATTCAAATTTTTTAAAGCTTATTATGACAAGGGATGTGAACTCGGGCATTCGGATGCTTGCTTACATTCTGGGCTTATGAGAACTGCTCAAGCAGCACAAGTTAGATGAGTATAATCACTTTGAGTAGTTTCTACATTACGTTTGTTTCAGGTCCCAAGAGATCCAAGAGTAGCATTAACTATGTTTGAAAAAGGCTGTACATTAAATAACGATATGTGCTGTTTTTATTTGGGTGGAATGTATATTGCTGGATTGGATAAAGCTGTAGAGAAAGACATGACAAAGGCCTTTGAGTACTCACAGAAAGCATGTCATCTCGGGAATGTCTATGCTTGTGCAAATGTATCTCAAATGTACAGAAAGGTAATTATAAGAAAGTTACACAATATCTTTGTAAATGCTTTTAATGCGAATGTATGTATTTTTAAGGGCGATGGAGTTCAAAAAGATGAAAAGCTAGCTAATGAATATAAACAAATGGCAACAGAAATGCAAGATCAATTGGTGAATCAGTTTAGATCTCTTCAATTTGGAGAAGGTGGTTAATACCTAGTCTTGAGTGATAGTCTAGTCTATTTTAAACTCTTTAAATAATATTTATTGAAATAATATAATGCTGTAGCAAAGAATATTTCCACCCTATTCTTCCATCCGAAATTGGAATACTTAACAAACAAAAATCATCAGCAAAGTAAAAAAAATAGCAATTAGCAATTAAATGTCGCAAATTACAATTATGGAAAGCGAAATGTCATCTCTCGTTTCTTATATTCACATGTCGTCTCATGCTCCTCTCAAAAAACAATAATTGAAAAAAGTAAAAGTTTTAGTTTAGTTTTTCATCTTCTTAATAATCGGGGCATGACGAAGATTTAATGAATTATCAAAACAAAGTTGACACAACCACAACTTGGTTCATCCAATGAGTTCCAATGTGGAAAAATCATCTTTTCCACTCCGTAGCCCAACCTCAACATTGTTTAAATGCAACCAATTATCTCGAGCTTAAGACCTGTAATTATCAACATGATCAATGCAACAAAACAAAACAATATAGCACATCTTCACTGCATCTCTCTGTGCGTCGACCTATCCCTCATTGTCTCTTGGTTGTTTCAAAATGTGTTCACAAGGCTGACCAACCATTATATTTACACTCACACTTTCCTCCTTGGTCTTCCTCAACAACGGTGATGTTACTTTCCGTTGAACTCATCAGTGCTCCTTTGAACTTTCAGTGTGAAGGTAGTTCAGGCAGTAATCAATTTCACATAATGAGAATACAGTAATTGTTTCAAAACTATTTTTATCAAGTTGCATCTCAAAATGCCCCATTCTAAAGTGTTTGTGATGCTTTTACTCTTCAATATTTGTAATGGAATAGTATTTCGTCATGATTCACAAGAAAATAAGGTGGATTCCAGGGAAGATAAGTTAATTCATTCGGAAGAGCTTGGATCTGTGAGGATACCATATTTGGAGGACGAGAACATAAGACAACATTACTTATTGTCAGATGGGGAGAATGAGAATTTCTCACAATACCCACAAACCCAAGAAAGCGAAAAAAACGAACCAAATTTGTTGGATTTGTCAGGATGGAATTACTTGGATAGTTTGAAACGTAATCAAGATATTTTCTTGTTATTAATAATCATAGTTCTTGCTAACCAGTTTGGTTATTCAGTATTCATTTGTTTTTTTATTTATTGAAGGTTGGACTCCTCATGAAAAAACAATTAGTTTCCAAGTACTTGATGATGATGGAAGATACACCCACGCTCCACCAGCATGGTATTCAAACGTCAATTATTTATAATTCAAGTATTAATTAGTACTTTCCTTGTTGAAGGCCGCATGATGAATATGCATTAAATTATCCAACATTTGGGGGCTTTGGTTTAAAAAACAATGAGAGCAATAATGAGTTGGGATTAAATTCTGTGGACAGCACAATTGACAGTAACAGAAATTATGAATGGACTAAACTACAACCTCAACCAAATAAGAATATTTTCATTGGTCCTGGATTTTATGATTATAGTTCCACTGCCAACAATTACAGATACCCAAATTACAATCATCAATCAATTTTAGACAGTACAGCAGCTTCAGTGGTAACAAGTTCAGCGTCCGCTTCCTCTGGTGGAGAAAGCGGAGATGATGGACATATACCAAATTCCGTTAGTGAATCTGCAGACCAAGGAAAGATGTATCACAGTAATCCTTACGGTATTCATATTATTATATGATGCATCATTATAGCAATAGATGGATCACGTGTTTAAATGTTTCATATTTTATGATCCTTTGTCAAAGATCATTACAGGAGAAAGCGTTTCAGACTTAAAATACATCCGGGTCTATTAGCAGCACCAATCGCAGGATTTGCAGCATACAAAGCGGTACAATTGACATTTTATGATTCAAATAAAAAATGCATAGAAATGTCAACCTTTTTAAGGTTTCTGCAATTGCATCCAAGCCTTTAATGTTTGAACTTGGCTGGGTCGGAAATAAGCAACAGGATATTGGAGGAGGATGGGGTTGGCCGCCTCATCATTCATTTCCTTATCCGTCGCTTCCTTATCCTCCTATATCTCCAGTACAACCGTATCCTGGTCCTGTTTCTCCATATCCTGGTCTTCATCCAATTCATGATCCTTTGTTAGGCCCAAGATATCCCAAATATCCCATTTTAAGACCAAAAAAGAAACCTGAGCCTCAAAAGTCTTCGTGGTGGAATCCGTTTGCTGCCCTTAGTCCTAGATTTCGAAACAAGAAAGATCGATCTTGTTGCGATGAAGAAACAAATAATGTAAAGCAAACCGTAGGCACGCAGAGCTACAATGATTATCATTAATACTGCATTGGTTGCCAATTTTTTAAGCGCTTTTATTTATTTTCCTTTAGTGCTGGAACTCGTAATATATTACATATATATATATATTAATATTTTTACTTATATATCTAATTATTTATTTACAATTTATTTATATCAACGAATTATCTAATTGTTTATTTACAATTTTCTATGTTACATGAAAAAAATAAACTACTACATACTTATTATTGCTTTCAATTCAACTCAATTACCTACTGGCTTCTACAACATTGGACATGTATTTTTAACAGTTTTGGAACAATTCCAAGCTTCAGAAAAATCTATTGAAGAATCTAGTAATGTATTCACCCTGTATGGAACTGGAGTTTGAGATCCTTGAGAAAGTTCTTGAAGGTACCTTTCATTCGTATAGGCTGTGCAAAAATCCTGTAAATAAAAAGTCAATTTCACTGGCTGTGGTTTCAAGTGAATGTTTTTGTTTACCTGGGCAAATCCAATAAAAAACATTTGTTGTGGTGAATAATTCAACTCAAAAGTCTGATTCAATAGTAATTTGTTGTTTTTGTAGCTTTCCAAAGCAATCCTGAATCCGCCCACATCTAAAAGATTCGTTTTCAATTTCTTTTCTTCGTCCACCTTCACAAATTGACAAAATCATGAATACAAATAATAAGAATCATAGTAGTTACATATGTACATGAGTAAAAAAAACAAAATACTATTCAATCTTTCTAAGCTTACCTCAGTGGAATTTGTTTCATTGAACACGTTATATTGCTCTTTTATGCATTTCATGTTTTTACGAAAGTTTTCCAACGTTTTTGAATCCCACATATCTTTTGGAGACCCATTCACGTAGGCTACAGCTATGTACAATAATTTTAAACCATGTTAATAAACAAATTGGATGAACGGACGTAAGACAAGTAAACAGTTTTTACCCGTTCCTTCCAAAGCTTCAACTAACTCTTGTCCAATAAATGTTCCCATTGCTCCATAACTATAAGCTCTGAAATTTTCAATAAATTATAAAAACATATTTCAATCGTTCAATGAAAATTACTAAATTACATTGAACTACTGTTAAAATCATAGAATGGAGGACGAAATGCCAAAGTAGGAAGATCTATGCAAGCGTCAAAAAAATATTACATTATTAAAAATTAAACATTTTATAAAAATGTATCATATTACACAAAGAATTGGTCAACTTGGTGTAATAAACTTGTGTTGCGGTTTGAGATTGTAATTCTTTCCTGAACATTGTTTCATTCGCATCTTTCCAAACCAATTTTAATTCATAGTCAGTGATCCATTTGGTGAGATCCATCATGTTTTGAAAGTGGGATGATGAGTTTGTCAGATTCAGCTGGAGAAAGTAAATAGTATAAAATTGCATATGTACAGACAACATGGCCAAGGTACTTAGATTCCAATTCTTACATCAGAATAGTAGTCCAATGAAATTGTAATATTTTTATCCACAAGGGAAAGTGGGTACAATGCAAATATTTGCAGTTGCTCTAGTTTTTCTTTGATATATGACCGAGTTGCATTAGTGAAAATCCACGATACTTCATCGGTTAGATTCAACATTGTTTGCTTAGCGTAATTGCCAAAGTCAAATACCTTTTAAATAAATGCAGGCACGGTAAATAGATTAGTCGTAAAATGCCTTATTACAAACGCTTGTAAATGAAAGAAATAAACTAACTTGTTGTTTAAATTCAGAAGGATTTACGATGTTACTTTCTACGTAAACTGCAATTAGTGGGGGGCCAAAAAAATAAATAGTTTCCTCAACACACATTTCCCATCTGTAAAGATTTAATATGGCTATAATTTTACTTGTGATTTTTATAATACCTGGGCTTGACATTAATTCGACCAAGTATCTTTTGTTCGAACAGGTATCGAAATCTTTCATTTGAATGCTTTGCAAATTCCAACGCTATTCTCCATTTCAAATAGTTAACTGAAAAAATGGAGGTTTACAACTACTGTCAAGAAATACAAAACAAAGACGATAAACTTTGTAATTTGTAGTGCCCCAATAATTAAATATTTCCTTACTTGTTGTGTTTAGTTCTGTCTCGTTCAAAAGAGCTTGAATGGACGAATAAAAAGCTACGTCTTCCACAATGACGTCTAATTCATTAGGAAAAATCGATTCCAAAGAAATGTTGGTGTAATTTTCCGTTACAAAGTTTAGAGTGCTATTGATAAAGGTCAAAGGATTCATCTGAAACATGAAAGCATTACAATCTAAATCGAAAGCGTTTCATGTATAATATTACGTAGGTGTTCGAGGCATTATTTCTCTTAATTATTTCAAATGTTGGGTTTACGTCTTCTGTTTGTGTCAAAAAACTTATCTGCAATGGGAATTTGAATGACTATAGAAGCATCAAAATTTTCAGAATTTCATCTCACTCACGTTCATTAGTTGCTGCTCGAATTCCCATATACTGTCCACAATTTCACCTGTAAAATTGGAATCCGTTTCAAAAATGTCAGTCCACACTGCAAAACAATAAGAACATTGCATATTTATGTAGCTATTTACCATGTTGATATTAACGTTAGTTGAAATTGTGGAAATTATACATGATAGCCAGATTTTAGAAATAAAGGGTTTTGAAATTGTGATAAGAATTCTATTGACAAAGAACACATTAGTTTAAATTACCTTCTACCATGAACTCCTTGTACAATTCAACCCGTTCCCAATAATTGGAAGAATAAAATACATCTCTTGCCAAATCCAAATCTGAAGATTTAAGCTGTATCAAAAGAAAAGAATTTTATATTGAGTTTATTAGAAATAAAATATTTCTTACGTATATAGCATTTTTCATTTTATCTTCTAAATGAATATCAACTTCCATTTGAAAAATATAACCTCCACCCAATTCCTTTCGCGTTTTTGCGAGTTGTAAGATCAATTCATTGTCATCTTCAACAGTCATCGTAAACTCTTCAATTAACTTTTTAATTGAGTTTGAACTATCGTCATCGACAGTGTCGTTTAAACAAGTTTGATAAAACTCTCTTGCAATATTAATAACATCTAACTCTAGCTCTTCAGATTTTGGAGTTTCCATTATTTCTAATAGAAAGTGAATCAGAATAAATTGCTGTACCGGTGGTTTAAAAAAACTTGATAAAACACATACCCTTCATATGGAGTTTTAATGATTCTTCCATATTCACAAACTGATCAATCATTGAACTATCATTAGAAGGTGAATTTATAACCTTCCACCCACCGCATGCAAATTCATAAAAATTGGTGCAAGGATCTTGCATCTCATCATCAATATAACTTTTAATCCTACGACATTGGTCCGTTTTACAAAGACTTTCTTCCTCTGTAGTATTTGGAGTCAATTGTGTCGTAGTTGGGGGTGGAGTCGTTGGTCTTGCACGGGTAGTTACCTCGTTTTGTTTTTCCGTAGTTGATGTTAAAATTGTAGTTATCCAAGGAGGATATAATGTAGATTCTGTAGGTTTCTGAGAAGCTTTGTAGGTGTCTTCATCTACATATATATGGGATTATATAAGAGTTACTACTTCTATTAAGTCTTTAACTTACTGAGCTTAACTCCCACAATAATCACTGCAATCATTAGAGCCAAAGCTAGAAGGCTGACAAGTCCTAGAGCAATGGACAAAGATTTTTCTAACGATGAAAGTCCTTTCCATCCTGATTTTTTACTAGAGTAAAAACCATCGTAATCGTAATCGTACGTCATAGGGAACGTCATGGACCCCGAATGTCCAAACATTTTTACACAAAGTTTTGCCAATTAAATGTATGTTGCAAGAAAAACTATTTATCCAAGGAATCTTCATGCGTCTCCAGCCATTACTGGTTATGTTTAAAAAAAATAGAGTATTTTCCAATTAAGCAATTTGCAATGCAACTAACTACGCTTTGTTCACTCATTAAACTTGTAAACGTGTGCATCCATTAATTTTTTGTTTGTTAGATAAAGCAGTGCATTGTGCATTGGAAAAACACGATTTAATTATGAGGAAGTGTTTTTGAAAGATTATATAGATAGAACTGAGTTTAAATAAGAGAGTCTCAAGGCAAGACGACTGTTGTAATGGATTCCATAATCAAGTTCAGTATGTATAACAATGAATTATGGAGAGTGAGATGAATTTGAAGGGTATTGATGGGCTTTTGTGAAATTAGAAAACAGGTCAAAAAATTGTACAATGTCGTAGATTTTTCTTACCGGTTAACTAGCCTAGTTTCACTGTCGTGTGAATGCCTTGTAGGCGCAGGATCTATAGTTTCAGCATTAGCCCATTGTTTTCCAGTTGAAATTTCACTTGATTGAATCTCCATAATAAGTTTAAATAGATGCCAAATCCCCAAATCCAATAAATAGAGCAAATGCAAAAATTTTTAGTACATAGATCCAGCAAACTTCAAATAACAAATGAAAAAAAACATTTTCGACTTAGGGAATCAATCGCTGAAAATTGATTATCAATCAAAATTCGCAGGTGTTTAAATGTCAATACTCTGCAGATGGATGGATATTATGTTGAAAAGGACAATTTATCGAGAATTGATCAAGTTTATTTAATTCAATTCTTGCATAATCTTATCTATGCGTGCTAGGCAGGTGGCACATTAGCAGGTGCAGGAATTTGGATTTCAAAGGCATCATACTTATTTTCTTAATTACCTAATTTATTTAATTATATGATTACTGATTTAAAAGCTTCTAGTGCAAGCTTCAATAGCCCGAGTTGGGGAATATGCGAAGATACATTATGTACGAATATTTATATCATGAAATGCATTATTATGTGTATAAATGAAGAACATCGAAAAATAATTCTGCATAGTCCATACGTAATAACTACCAACGGTGTTCTTGAGTTATCACGACACAGACGGACAGACATGACGGGTACATTACATACTCCTTGATTCGGGCTAAAACGATGAAAATTATTGGTGACAATAAAATAAAAACTCCTGAGCTACATATGTACTTCATATAACTCAAGTCGTACTTTCATGCATGCAATTTCATTCTAAATATTTGAGGAATAAAGATAAACTTTTGGCAAGGCGATTTGAGATCATTTAAGCGTAGCAACGATTTCCAGTGCCTCTGGCTGAAATTCAATAATCATGTTGTAATGAAATTTACCAAGGACAACGAACAATCCCATGACTTTGAAATTGAATAGACGGAGCAACAGATTTATGTTAAAATCCAGCCTTCAAATTAGGGCTCAGAGAAATGGACAATGGAATGATCCAAAGAGAAATTTTTTCCCTTCAAACTAAAATCATAGATAAAAAATGTGAAGCTGAGAAACATTTTGCTGGGGAGAAAGCAAACGTAGAAGAAATCCTGGGCTCTATTGATGTCTCTGGATTTGTCGTCAAACAACAAAGCTCCATCCTGGAACAAGAAGAGGAAGGATGTGATTCTAAATTTGTTGATGTTTCCAGTCCTATTTTAGATAACAAGTTTTCTGTTATGAATTTTGATTCCTTGAATGGGTAAGAGGATCAACTGTTGTTTCCAATTATATTTCTCTTATATTATATTCCGTATTTTTTTAAAGAAAGGAATTGAAAAAGAAAGTTGTGCAACTGAAATCTACAATTCCTCTTCCTCATGCACCAACCCTTCATAGGGAACAAATGTCTGTGACTCTCATGAAAATATGTGAAATTGAGGAAGACAATGAAATGAAAAGAAAAGCAATTACATCCCTTGAACCCTTGAAACTTGAGAAATGGGGAACTATTCAATTTGCTCAAGCAATTCATCGAATTGATATTGGAAAGTCTTTAGGATCCCTTTCAAGAAAATTTGAACCACTTAGCCTTAATACAATTGTTGAGGAGGAAGAAGAACAAAGACATGTAGCATAAGTACATCTCTAAAACTCAAACAAAGCTAATTATAAAAGTAATGACCCCAATAGCTTTGCCACAATGAAGGTATTATCCTAAAATTCTCAATATCCAATAAAATATACATGTATGTATATATAAATCCTCATCTCCAACGTTTCCAAACGCTCCAAAATATTTTGTGTAACATTTTCTCATAATGCCCCATAAAAATAACCTCCAAACCGTCACTTTCTTGTTTGTTGACAGTTTGCTTACCGCACTCTTCACCACGCTCAATAGATTCTCAATCCAATTTTATTTATTTACTTATCAATAAATCAGTAGCTGGTAATTATCCGTTGTGGAATGTCCCATACTTATTTTTGCTGTAGATCTCAAAAAAAGTGAAGATGGGAAATTTGACGACGTCGATGAAAAACATCTTAGTCCCTCCGGTGGAAGAGTATCAAGATTTAAGGGAACAAGAAGTTGTTAAAACTCCGGCCCTTGAGGATGAGGCTGATAAGGGGATGCTAAAGTCTAAAAATTTTATGGCCTTGATAGATCCAAGGTCACCTACAATTGGAGTCTCCCGTACCCCTGTCGAGGTATTACATGGTTAGATTTAAGCAAAGGGGACCCACGAAAAATTTCTAAGTTTTTTTCCATATGAAAAAAAAGTTTTATGGCCAAAATGTTTTTCATCAAAAAATAAAATTCTCAAGTTGCCCCAGTCTCAAAA
>JAAOWG010000862.1:0-10365 GCA_036491945.1 Paranurophorus simplex
ATTGATACCAAATCTGATCCAAATCCGTCCACCCGTTCGTCCGCTAGAGTGTCTCGGACGGACAGACGGACGGACATGAAGGGTACATAAGCCCTGACTCGGGCTAAAAATACAAAATACTCAAATAGATAAAAATACAAAATACATAGTAGTATTCCGTTCAGGTACAACTACTTGGATACTTGTTCCAAATTTTTTGGTATTTTTCAATATTGACCTCTTTAAATTAATAATGAACTCCAGTATCGCCTTAGGTACTTACCCCGTCCTGTAATTTATCTTCAATTGCAGTTGCACCAACTAGACGCATTTCCGTTTCCATTTCTTCGTAGATTTCATCAAGTTTTTCTTCGCGATTTGTGAGTGAAACGGCTGCTTCATAATGTCTCGCTTTCCAGTCATCAAAATATGCAGGCGTAATATCTCTTACAGCAAGTACTAAAGTTCGAAGACCTTCTCCAGCAAATTTCTGTTGGACACAAATAAATGCCAATCACGAAATTGCCAAAGAAATACTCAGTTGGGCAGACATAAATAAATAACCTTAACATTGTATACATTATATCTGGATAATAATTAAAAGGGACAATCAAAATAAAATTACGTTAAGATGTTCTTGTGTTTTAGATCTCAGTTCTTCGCTTGCTCGTCCTCGTTCTAATCTTTCAAATATTACTGAATCAGCTCCTTTGCACAACAACATAATCTTTCCCTCTCTTTGGAGCACTACAGACATTCTCTTCCTAACATTGTTGAAATCCAAAATGCAAAGTAAATCATAAACTTCTTCTTGTCCTAAGGCGGATATTGTTATGCTATTTGGACTTCGTTCTTTGAACACAAATTCAAAATTACGAGCAGCAGATACAAGAGCACTTTCATCTGGTGATTGAGCTTGATATTCCAATTTACCTAAAAGATATCACTAGTTAATCATTTGAATGCAGTCCGTGTAAATTTATATCCTTTGAGATCTTTTACACGACATATTATGAGATGAATCAGGTAATTAAGCTTACCATTTCTTTCTTCAGCCATAACTGTATGGCACAATGCCAAGTGTCTAAAAAACATGTGAACGTCAGGATTTCCTCCAAGTACGGCATGGTAAAGGGATTGATCATAAAATCGAAACTTTGGTTCATAATGAGGGTTCCGTGAAAAATCTACAGGAGCCAAGTTCTGTAATTATCAAGAAATTGTAATTTCAACTTGTGAAACATTATTATACGAAATTTACCACTAATTAAAACTATTGCTAATTAAGTATAAATACATGCCATTATTTTTAGAGATTATTAGCAGAGAATTCGGGAAAGCAGAGTGGTCATACGTTTAATTTACTGACTGACTGCAGCGGAATTTCGAAACCGTTGAATTTATTCAATGGTTCTGATTCTGCGGCAACATTGCGATCAGATCCACGTATCAAAGAAGGTCGAACTCGTGATTCATTTGTCACATCTTTGGTGCTTTCGTCCGTCTTCTCAAATCAATCATGAAACGAAACGAAACAAAATGAACAAAAATTCATGCAATTAATTCCACATTGTTTGTTGCCAAAATAAGAGGAAATAAGAACTGATGTTTCCAACAGTTAAAGAGTTCAGAGTATAGGAAATTAATCCCAATAGAATATCAACAGTGCAAAAAACATGCAGGAATCAATCGGATATATAGCATGCAATTCCAGAAGACCCACGCGATTATTCACGTATGACAAAAAGTAATAAAACAAATGAAGCAAAACCCAAATAATAATTTGCATTATTCGCAAACTATGTGAGAAGAGATCAAAGTTGTGATAGTGGGAGCACCCAAAAAGCATTTTTGGTTTTATTGAATCAATTTCTTACCTCCACGTCAATTACTTCTCCTGTTCTAGGATCAATAACTTCTCCAAATGATTTACCACCAATTGAACATTTATTGAAGGTCATTATATTCTGAAAATGGAAAATATTAGTCAATAGATCAAAAAGAGTAGTATAATAGAGTCATAAGAACAACATAGATGCTACTACTATTGAGTTATTATTGATCATTATTTTTAGAACTAGAGACCTGCGTCAAAGTCCCAGTTTTGTCAGAGAACACATATTCGATTTGACCAAGCTCTTCGTTTAACGTAGTTGTACGTGCTTTGGCCTGCAAATCATTCAGAGGATAAAGTTTTCAAAACTATTTAGAATTAAATGGTATATAAAACAAAGGTTTGATTTAAATATTTAACATTAGATTCTACTTACAGGAGTACCGCTAGCTTCGTGATACATTTTCAAATCCCAATTAATCAAAAAACTCTGCATAAGACGAATCACTTCTACACTGTAAATATTAAAAGTGTATATTGTTGTTTTATCCAATTCTATTCATACCTAACGTATAGGGATATAGGGACAACGGTGTTCAAAATAATGACATATGAAAAGAAAACAAGGAGAGAGATGATAATTGCTCCTTCAACTGGTTCTTCAGGAACAAGGCTGTCCCATGGTAAGAATACAGTGAAATCATGGCCAATCATTGTTTCCCAAACGGCGCAGGCAATAGTACAAAACAGGCACATGGATAGCAGAAAAAATACAATCTGCAAAAAAAAGAATTAAACTGCTATAAAAGTACTCAGTATATTATTTAAAATAAATAAGCATCTCATTTTTCTCTCCAAGAATCGTAGAGAAAAAAATAATGAGCAAATTTTGATTAATTGATTGCTTACTCCTAAAATGATAAAGTTCAAAAGCTTGTCAATACTGGTTCGCTTGAATTTGGATTTTCCAGAGTTCTGCATCAATTTTGTATCCCGTCCAGCAAATAGTACCACACCATAGCACCAATTCGTATTTCTTAAAATACAACCACGCAGCAATACCTTATCATTATCTAACGGATATCTGTGAAAACAAACGAATTGGAAATTATTGTTCATCCACCAATTTAGGCATGAAAACAATAACACTACATGAAAATATTTTTTTGCATATGTTATTACTTTTTCCCCTTCCAATCTAGTGTTCCATCAAATTTATTTAGATGATTATTAGGTGGTTCACAAACAATCTCTGCATTGAACATTCCCAGTTTCTCTGGCTCCTGTCCCATATCTGCTGTTTCTGGTAAGCACTGTCTGCATTTGAGATTTGTTTCCCTAAAATGAACATTCCAAAGCAATTAAAGCTCAAATTCACATTTTCTAAAATGAAAGTTTGAATTTATAATAGTGACACCCACCCATCTAATTCTGCTGTCTCTATATAACATAATCCATTTGGCTCGGATGAAGAAAGAAGAAGCTGAAAATAATTATTTGATTCTGTCCTTAAATTAAAATATTTTCTTCATCAATTCTTACAACATCGGCAGCCACGAATTGATCGTCCTCCATTCGAATCACATCGCCGACCTGAACCTTTAAAAGAGAACGTAATACATAATAATGGGATGAAATTTAGATCATTTTCTCTGGCATTTAAGCATAGAAATGTCAAGAATTCATTCACAAGGCTAAAGTCAAAGTGAGTAAAATTGGGGTATAAAGAAAGAACTTGACTAAAGAAGAGCATCATTTGCTTTCACCACAGCAATGCATGGAATATTACATACAAGGTTAAAACTATTTTATACGCATTCATGCTTTTGTAAGTTTCGATGAATTCGTCACTTTTATAATGAAATTCAACCGGATCCATAACTTCAAATGTTTACAATATGAAATAAAAGCCAAATAATTATTAAAATCTACCTTGTGCCAACGTTCTTCTTTTAAAAGGCCATTGCGAAGGACAAGTGATTTTCTATTGTTAACTTGGGAATCACTTAAGTACCGTTGCTGGAATGTAACAGCCAATTATGTTTTAATTCTCAGGGTCAACTTCGATGAAACTTGGAGTGGTAAAAAATTGCTTACCCAGTCGTCATATGCGTCTTTTACTGCAGTTAAAGCTGCAAAAGTAAACAGATATTATAAATTCTTTCATTTCATCATAGTATGTATTTATTAAAGATTTTCTTACCCAACACTAAAAATAAAGGCACTACCGTTGTATAGGGTGTAAGTGACGATATCACAGGTATCATCTATAACAATATAATGCAATTTCACATATCTTAGTAAAAAGAAACAAATCATACCTGAAGTACCAAAAGGCATAGGAAATAGAAATTTGCGAGTCTTTGAAACTGTTCAAATAAATTTAATGGGAGAAAAGTGATAACTGTGTACTTGGTCGTCTTAATGTAATTGTTCTAAAAAATTAAAGAAAATAAATGATGACCATTCTTACTTGAAGAGTTAAACTTATTCCTCAATATTTATTATTTAATATTAATATTAATATTTTAATATTTATTACTACTCACAGCGTAAGAAAATTTGGAATTAAAGGCTGGATCATTTGCTCGTATTTTGCGTTCCGATTCTGAAATAATAATACATTACATATAAGAATACATCAGAAATTAAATACGCCTTTTTGTTTCTTGTATAAATTGGGCTGGATTGGATAAGTTGACTACACTAAATAAATAAATGCTATATATGCTAAATAAATAAGTAAATAATATGAATATCAGCAGATACTTGCACACAAATGTACCTTGAGCACCTCTGTGACCTCCATAAGGAGGCTCTTCACCCAAAACCACATCAATTATTCCCCAATAAATCTTGGAAATGAATCCCATGAGGCTTAAGAATCTCATTTGCAAACTAGTAGTCAATCGTTCGCATGGGCTCATCCATCGTTGAAATTCTCTGGCACCACCTACTGATGAGCCTGAGCCTGAAATCACGGAAGTCCTTCGACTATAATTTCTTTGAGAATTCATTTTGCAACAACTGTTCCAACATGAACAACATGATTTACAATGATCCAAACTTTCATTATCCGATCCCTCCCCTTCATGGGATTCTGAAGCATAATCTCCACCCATGTCATCAATACCAGGTTCTCTGATCATAACACGACCTGATTCTGAAGGGACAATACTTTTGGAAGAAATGCGGTTAGTTTTGTATGAAGATTTGCTGAATGCCTTTGATTTGCTAAAGTTTGATTTTTTTTTGCAATCAATTGGACTCTTGGAAGGCTGTTGACTTTCTGTGGATGACTTTGATTTCAAAATTTCTTCCATAGTGGTAATTTTTGCCGTTATTTTTATAACATCGTCAACTTTGGTAGCAGGGGCTGGTGAATTTCTGTACAAAGAAGTGCTAGGATTGTTGAAAGTTGATAAAGTATTGTCAATGTCAATGCCAACATCAACGCCATTCCCTCCACCTTCCTTTTGTGCATATCTTTTTCGTCTTTTACTTCCCATAATTGGGGAGGTTAAGACGTCTTTATCCAGATCAGTTTTTCTAACAAGGAGAGTTGCTTTAACTCCAGTAATCGATGAGACATTTCCACCATGTTGGGAGGTAAATGATGAGTGTATTTGCGTTGTATTCTTCTTCAATGATGGATCTTGCTTAATTTGAAATATTTTTGAAACATTGGATTGATTTGACATGCTATCATACTTCCCACTCCAAATTTAAAGGTTAACACGACTGAGAAATGGAATCGTTAAAATTTGCGAATTTTGTTGTCAACTTTTTCCCATAGCTTTCAAACTCTTGGAGTTGAATATGTTCTCCATGCTGGGAATGTGATATTAAATCTACACTTTTAGTTGTAGCTTGATATTGAAAGCCAACACAACAAAAACAGCTTGTTTACTGAGTATGGTCAATCATCCACATCCACCAAACTTGGAGAAACGGGATATAATTGACAGATTCCTAGTTGTAAAAAGTCAGTAAAAGCTATAGTTGTCAATCCTTCATTTCGTGTAATTCACAATTCCAACGGAAAACTCAATGGTTAAGTTAGAGCTTTCATTTAATAACATGAATTATCGGTTTTCACTTTCACAAAATCCAATTCAATAAAATCTATACGTTACGTAGTTGTTGTGTTGTGAAACTAGAGCAAGTTCTTTATTGGTTATGAGAAAATAAAATTAAATATGCACCATTTTTAGCCGTTACCAATCTCCATAAATTGTCAATGCAAAGGAGAAATACCAAACTTTCTCCGCTCAACAAACATTACAGTAGCCTTTTCATACTAGTATTTCTCGGCACAACTTCAACCTTTAGTTCCTCATTAAATATTTACCAATTTCTCCAAGTTTCACTCCCTGTCTTAGTTAAACATTGACGAATTTCTTTCCGGTGACACAATGGTGAGTGGTTCATCAAGAAATCACAATTGAACCGTGCTAACCAGATTTTTAGAAACCAACAAACAGATTTGCGAAAATGTAGGCAGCCAATTTACAATGGCACTTACAATTGCTAAATATCATATGGATATGGAGATATGCAAGCAATATAATTAAATTTATATCGATATCCATAAATGAAACCAGGTATAAATACGAAGCTCAATCATCAGAAGCTATGTAAACTCAAGCTCAATTTTTTATATGCTAATAAAATAGGATGTGTCAAATTCTTTCTCAGGTACTGATTCTCTGCATTGTTCCCTGTGTATATAAAATCCAATTTGATATCAACAAACCATGCTACTATAGTTATTCTCACTTTCACTTTTTAAAATTTTTATTGAGGTAAAATTTAAGCTGATACTTGTTTTAAACAAAGGAACGTGTCTTAAAGTACCAAACAGAATTATGAAAATGTGATAAACTCTTAAACAGTTGGTAAAAATTTGTTATAGTAGAAAAACATAATCTGCTGGTCTAAAAGATATACAATTTGATGTCAACTCTCCTCTCTTTACTAACAATAACTGACTGCTGCATATATATATCAAGAAGCTTTACCCGGGTAGGGTAGCACAAATGAACTCCGTTTAAGGAAAAATGACCGATTTTATCCGAAAATGCTTTGGTACAAATGCTTGAGTAAATAAATTGGATTGGACTTTTTGTCTAAACCAACTCTTTGTTTTCTGTTCATCATATTTAAGATGTACATTTTTAATAGCATTAGAGATATCTAAAATGCGATGGGAATACATTTGGTAACACTTATTTGTAAGTGATACATGATAGCAAGAAATGACATGATTCAAATAGAATAAACCAAACCGAATTTTTGTTAATAATTCCAATGTACATACTAACTTGACTTTCTTCGATATTCATCGTTAATAATGAAAATTCTGATTCAATTTTTCGTATACTTGTAAGAGAAGCCGACCGAGAACCAAACGCCCACTACCAAACCTAGCTTGAAACAATTTGTAGGAAAAGAAAGCTGCCCTTTCTCATAGCCAGATGTTTCTCGTGCCTCTTTATTTTCGTTTCAAGTAGACAGACTTTCTCTTCAAACAATATTACAGTAAAGAATAGCCACCAACGGAAATCGTTCAAAGACTAGGCTCAAGTCATGTTTACGTGATTGCTTTTCACACACAAACAAATAAAACCTTGTTGCTAATGCTGAGTTTTCTTCTCTTATTTAGTGCTCCTACTGCACAAGTAAATACATTGATTATGACATGACGTGTAATTGTACTATTATAGTAGGCAAGTAATATTAATTAAGTATTGCATAATTATTATTAGGCCAACGCAGGAAAAAATGATTCAATTATATAGTGTTTCGACAAAACTTTCTCCCGGTGACTTTTTACTGCAAATACTACTACATAGTATATACAGCCTTACAATTTTGTACTGTTATAAATACCCATAATCATGATAACGAGAGCAGTGATGATGTATTTTGATTCGATAGGTAACGTATGACCACTATGGTTGTAAATTGTAATACGTAGATGAACAATGAGCAAATTGATGGAGCAAATGAATTAAATTTTAATTTCTAATGGGGTGGTAAAATTATGTCGAACAAGTAGATACTAAATGTCAATCAATGGGACTCTATTAAAAATAGATGGTAATATCATTACGCTAATGTCCTATGACATGCAACACTATATAGCAACACTTTAAGTAACATTTTCAAATGATTTCAGTAAAGAATCAAATAAAGTTGCATGCCTTTCTACTTATTATTTTCCAATCTATGTACTGCTATGAATATCCAAGAATATTGAAAATTATCGTCATATGTAGCAGAGCAAAAAATCCTATATAAAGTTGATCATATTTCAACGTATCAGATATTTACGTTATCATCCAGCCCATTTACAAAATTTATCTGATTGTAACGAAATAAAAATGTAATTTATACTTACCTCTTAGGTCCTCAGCCGCCGAAGTAGAGGTGATTTTGACCATTTTTTACTTCCCAAGGGACCCGCCCTAATTTTGTGTAATGTTCTATTTCTTTTTAATCCAAAATGATGACTGAGAAACTTTGGAAATGAATGAACCAATGTTACCACAGACTTATTCCAACATTTATATAAGGCCAACATTTGTATTTGTAGTAAACTTCGGTTGAAGATTAATTTAAGTTAGCTAATAACTGATACATACAGTTACATTCGTCATGTCCACTTCAGTTCAAATAATTCGGATTTAAATTATGAATAAATTAAACACGTGGTACTTTTGTTTGATGGCAGAATAAAATGAACTTCCGTTTTAGATTTCAGGTACTTTTAAGCTGGTTGGAAGACTGGGACATTTGCAAAATTTATGTTTCACTTTACTTTTGAAAGTAATTCACTGTTAAAGATGTTATTAAATAATTCGATTCCAAAATTTTCAAAACCTGCAATAAGTCAAAATTCCATTAAATAAGGTTGGTGAGTTTAGCTACACTCTATAATACATGCAGTACTTTCTAGAAATGCTGCATGTTGACATTTTGTTGTCTCCCGATTCAATTTCGATAACGTTTTGTGATAAAGAAATAATAAACACGAGAATAAGGAATATGTCAGAACAGAAGTAAACAAAGAAAAGTAGTGTCCCTAATTAGATAAAATAATAATCAGTTAAGGGTAACTACTTCCATAATCTGCATATTCATATTATACAGATATGATAGATGTCAATGTCGATAAGCGGAGATCACACTTGGATTTATGAACAAAATTGAATAATGCTTAAATAAAAGTGTATACTTCCTTATTAACTGTCCTCATTTTAAGCTTTCATCGTCAGAATATCATTGTCCTCTTTACCATTAAAAATAATATCTTTGTACAATACATTCTACATATGCATATCCAATATTCCTGTTGTTTTTGTGGTATTTTTTGACAAAATGTGGAATAAAGCCGCAGCAACCATTTTATACCAATTATTTATTTGTATTTCGTCAACTGTCGGTAAATATGAATACCAACAACTGCAAAAATTCATTATTGTGCTATTCTGCAAATTGGACAGCATAATAAATATAGTTGTTTACAGATAGATACAGCTAGTTGTACATTATGCTGTGCAATGAATGCTAGGCTATAATTCAGTTTCATTTAAAATTCTCAATTACCGCTATTCTACTTCTACATAAATATGCATATAAGTACTATTCTTGAGCAATAAGAATAAAATATTGTACATTACTTTAATCCACTTTCTTTCAGTAGCTAATTTCAATGAAAAATTGCAAAATTGAGTAAAATCAAATCAAACAACTACAAGCTGTCGTTCTGTTATGTGTACATACAACATACATACATTTTAGTCCACCAAATGAAAATTAGATAGTTTTTAGCTGGAAATGATGCCATCCTTTTGAAAAGTCCATTTTGTAAACAGTATTGCATTATTTCGACACTAAATCAATGGAAATTAGTGTTTTTTTAAATGTTATCTATTTTGAATCAAATGTTGGATTTTTTTAACAGAAACTGCCAATACCAATAAATTTTATCCCAATTACACATAACATGACGATTCTCAGTGCTTTCTCCGCGTTAGAAAAAACGTAGACCGACCCACCCAACGTCAACGTCCTCACCAACCAAACGACAAAACATTGATAAATGAGAAATAGTGAAGTGCCAAGGTGAAGTTTTTCAACCCTATAAAACACGCAAGGGAAGCAGGTTATATATAGTGATTGAGGCAATCGCATTTTGATACCTGTATTTTGCCTTATCACCAAAGACTAGTTGTTCTTATAGCGTGCATACATGGGCTTACTCGAATGAAATTTACATAGGAACCTTACATTTGTATATTTACTTGAAATATTCTAGTTTGCACAAGTAGAAAGGAAATGGTATGGCTTGATTGCAGATAGATATAGAATGAAAGATATCGATCAAAATATAATCGATTTTAACAAGTGTTATTATGGTTAAGAAAATATAAACAGGGTTGTCACAGTTAACGATTTAAATCGATTTAAGATTTAAATCGATTTTAGATTTAAAGCTTGTAACTGTGAGGACACCAGATTTTTTTACGATTTTTTGAAAAAACAAA
>JAAOWG010000863.1:0-10359 GCA_036491945.1 Paranurophorus simplex
ATTTCCTAATCAGTTGCACCGCACTGTACCATCACAGGAACTGTAACTGTAAGTCCATATACATACTTTGTAGTATGCAATTCAAGGTGAATATAAAGTTTAATTTTTAGGGGGTGGCCGGTTATGGTAATATGGGTGGAAAAAACGTAAATTATGTCAAATGTGCATCACCTACTCAGGCTGGAGAAAGCGATAGTAATGCAATTGTCAAATTTGAGTTTAAAGATCCCCAAAGCCATAAAGAGTTAATTTCTGTTGGAAAAATTGATGAATTTGCTTTTAAAGTGGTAGAAACTTAGTTAACTGCTACATAGATTATCCATGATTGAAATGTAATTAATTGCATGACATTTAAATAGGTTCGAATAAACGATACAAGAAATGTATTTATTTTATTTTATTTTAGTTTTTACTGACCCAATATTTGTTTGTTCAATTTATGTATTACTGTCGAGATTTTAAGGCGGATAGAGATTTCACAAAATAAACATAAGATTATACGAATGAACCGTTTTGCATGTTTGAGTTCACCGAAGTCGAACTTTCTCCACTGCTAGTGCCAATTTACGAATGTTAGCCATGACTCCAGCAGCTGCTTTTTGAAGATCTTGATCTGTGGATCCAATCAAATTAAGCATGTATGGCACAACTCCACATTGATGCATTGTGATACAGTTTCTGTGATCAACGGAAAGTTCTGCTAACGCTTGAGCAGCTGCACGATGAACAATTGGATCTTCAGAAGTCAAGTAGCTGCATAATGGACTAACTGCTTTTCTTCTTCCAAAATCCGAAGCATTTTTGCTATATCTACAACATTCTGCAATTGCGGACGCCAATGATCGTCGAAGCATATCGTTAGTTGTGGGAGCCAATTTTGCAAGATATTGCACAACACCATGATCACTCATCACAGCCAAATTTTCCTCATTTTTTGCAATGACAGCAACTGCTTCTGAGACTGCCGCTTGAACTGCCTCCTCATCAGATTGAAGAAGATGTACAAGCGCTTCTAGACCCCCAACAAAGTTTCGAACGGTGTCACCCGATTCTTTATAACTTTCAACATATGGTTTGATTGCCCATGCTGCATTTGCAAATGAAATCGTAAGTGTATTAATCAATATTAAACGTCTTATTAATGATTGACTCACCAGCACTTGCTTGCACACTTGAGTCTGGATGTTTCAAAAGTGACCAAACTAATCGGAAGCCATCATATAAATCCATTACCTCTCTTGCTTCATCATTCACTGCCAAAATTCCCACTGCACTTTGTGGCATTCACAAGTAGGATCTAATAATGTATAATAATAACTATATTATTATTATATTTATTCGTCAGATTCCTCCAGCTTACAGGGTTATTAATAGTAAGTAGCCCAATCAAGGGTTGAATTGCATTAGCATTCTTGATTATCAAGGCATTTTTAGGATCAGACATGACAATTTGTTCAATTGCCCCAGCTACGTTTGTCAAAATTTCTTCCGGCTCATCTTCCAACAAAGAAACCAATAGTTCTACAAGACCTTGTTCTAAATAGCGCTGAGAAAGAGAAGCTGCACATTTCCATATTGCTCCAGTTGCAGCAGCAATTAATGGCTGTGTAAGAAGAAGAATATGGCATGAAAGCGAGTGCCAAAGATGAGGTTACCTTATTCTTTCGAAGTTGATCGTCCAAAATGATCATAATTAGAGGATCAATAGCACCTTTTTCATATATGATTTGTCGAGAATCCGGATCTTCAGCGCACTGAAAATGAGTACTTGTGAATTTCAACTTATTCTACATACATAATATCTCAAACCAAATAACATTTAGGATACCATGTGTATTGCAGAGGCACAGAATTGGACCAAATCGTGATTTGTTGTTCTAAGGCCATCTACCAAGTAGTCTAAAAGCCCTTCCGTTCTTATGGCTAAACGGAAGCTTCCCTACAAGGATAAATGATATGCATTCATTTTTTAAAGTCGTATATTGTGAGTGTAAATGCAAAAGTATTTTTCATTTGATTAATTAATTCCTAATAGTTCTAAAATCACCTCAGAAGCACATTCATGTAAAATTCCAACCGTAGGAATTACAACACTGACATGCCGAGTCATTAAAAGTCTGGCTAATAAAGGAATAGCACCAGCCTTTCTAATTGCATCTTTATTTTTGGTGGAACGGGCTAAAGACCAAAGGGCAAGGGCACCACATCGTGGAACTTCAAAATCAGGTTCGTCCGAATCCGCTCCTGTCAACATACTGGGCTGTTCAATATCCAGCATGTCAACCTAATTATAAAATAGATGCATACATAACTTGTGCAACAAATGCTATAAATTGCTGTAATTATAATTATGGATTACCAAACGACTTATACCATCTCCTTTTCTCATGGCCCTCCTAGCTTTTCGAATTTTTGAAATGTTTGCAATGGTTTCAGCAGATAATAGTTTGAGTTCTTTTGCTGGATCCCTTAGAGTGTTTATCAGTGTTTCTAAACCCTAGGCTCAAAGTATGTTGTAGCCTTTAATCAATTATTGTGAATTACCTTCATATTGTAAATAGCTCGACTTATTTCAGGATTTGAAGAGATTTCCCGAAGTACCAACAGTGCCGCAATTTTGCAGCGATTTTCATCCGTCTCAAGAATATTTAGTAGAACATCGAGTCCTCCAGCTTCTTTGATGGCAACTTGCACGTATTTCTCGCGAAGGTTGAAATCTCGTAATGATGACATTGCAATAATTGTTGCAGTAGGGTTACCTGCTTTAACGTATTTTATCAATCGTTGAACTTGCCAGTATCTGTACAAATAACAAACCCGAACCATAAACATAAATCTAATAAAAATAATAAATTATTATACTCGGCTGGAATTTCAGGAGCTTCTGGGCGATGATCTTCTTCATTCTCTGACTCTGGCGAAGACTCGGCATCAGAAGAAAGAATTTTGAGATTTTTTCGATTTCCTGATTTTTCTGTGGAACGCTCTTCATGACTATCACTCAGTTGCAAATTGCTAAAGTCAAAATCTCCTTCTTCTTCATCTTCATACTCTAATTCAGCTGGATCATCATCGTCATCAAGATTTAAAATATCCACAGCTTCATCGTCTTCTTCATTACCAGTCCCTCGGAGGTTTGTAAAATTGGTTGCAAGTTTAGCTGAATTTCCAGCAGTGGAAGGCTGTTCTTTTATTTCAGACGTCTCAGCTTCAGCTTCATCATCTGCATCAGCTCCAGTTTCATCAGCTTCAGAATCTTGTTCCTCCTCTCCATCTGGTAAATCTGGTACATCTCTTGCAGACATTGTGGAAATAGAGAAATGATCACTGGTTGTGTTCCTCTAATGTTGGGGAAAACTATAAAATTATTAAATATAGAAAGTTTGTAATCAAGTGAAATTCTTTTGTCAAATATTTTCTTCCTTTACTACTAAGGAAACGAATGAAATTATGTTTATGCCTTTTTTGACAATATTGTACTTCCAATATGCTCCAATGTATGTACTTCGATATCCTGTATTTTATTGTAACAGTTTGATCAATTTTTTGTAGCAAAAAAGATAGAATATAATACAGGAGTTAGGATACATACATACATAAATATGTCCATATATTTATTGAAAATACTGTTACAAGTTACTTTTATCAATCTTTAAAACTTAAACATGTCATCAATGACTTAATCCGCGTTGTCTCCAACGATAACATTGTGCCTTTATTCCATTCTGGAGATCCAACAGGCTCCACAATCAAAATTGCTTTTGACTCCTTCATTATTTCTAATGCTTCTGCAAATTGCTTTTTTATTCTTTTTCGTATCACATCCAGATCTTTGCTCTCATGGCATTGATTTATTTTATAATCGCACATGGTCAACAAAGCATCTTGAAGGGAGTAAAGAAGATTGCCTTAAAAAATAGTTTTCAATATTTGAATAATATCAGTTAGCAATTAAATAAGCTCATCTATGGACAAACCTCTAAACTTGTTACTTCCAGGTTGAATGAGATCAGCGATAAAAAGACAATGGCGACAAAATTCAATTTGGCATTTCACGAGTCGGAGCATTTCGTCTTCATCAGCCTTCACCAATAATTCATCAATTAGTCGAATTAATTCGCATTCAATACTTATAATAATATAGTGATTCTTGTGTAAAAAACTTTCTTTGTAGGTTTCCAATATTTTCAAAAAGTCATTTAAATTTCTGGCATTTCTTATTTTTGTTTTGACCTCTTGAATGATGTCCCCAATAATGGTTGCATTTACTAGAGTTTGACATTCATCCTGATTGCAAATCCATTCACTGGTATGTTCCATGGGATTTTTTGGCAGCAAAAAGCCATTAGAACAACAGCTTTTCACACATTTAATTGCAGATACAAACGATCCTAATTCCGTTGGATCTCGACATCTTCTGCATTTGCATGAAAAGTAGAAATTTTCCAATAGATACTCTCTTCTTTCTAAAGATCCAAACATTGGGTCCACATATGATGATGTTATGGCTTCACCACGTTGGATTGCTGTGGCTGCTATAACATTTACCATGTATGATTTCCCATTTTGCACGATAATTGCTTTTGAATTTGGTATACACTGGTGTGAAAGGAGGCTAGCATAGTGGAACAGAAAAGAAGCATACCTTTTTTAAAAAAATAAATCGGATTATAAAATTTCATATTTCCATGTACTAAAAACAACCTCAAGTAACCATCAGAATGAGAGTGGCCCAATAATCCATTAGTATTGTATGAATTAATGGCACTAACTCCAGAAATATGGTTAATATCTTCAAATCCAAATTGCTTGAGATGGCATTCTTGCTTAATGAATTTATAATACGAATAATCACATGAAACGGCATACATTTCTTGATTGCGAGTTTCTGCATGGGATTGTAATTCCATAAGCAAGCGCCATTTCTCAGGATTTTTTTCTTTCAGCATCAAACATCTTAAGATTTTTATTTTCTCATATTCTAGAGGATTTGTCACTGGTGAAACGGGACAGTCGGCAAATATGGTACACTCGAAATTTGCATGGTCAGGCATCTGTAATAAATAAAGTTTTATTTAATGGTAAAATATTTATTCAGTCAGATCCCTGATTATTATTTATTATTATAAATGCATCTCTATACCAAATTGAACATACGTATGTATGTACATTATGTACATATGAAACAGTTGGATTATGTTTTATTGAATATCTATCATCAGTTTTATCATTCAATGATTCAATTGGCATTATTTGGAGCTTTTGAATCTACTAGTAAAGCACCACTTCAATCTTTCAACACTTTTCATCATAAATCGATCAAATATTAATTTTTTATATTTATGTATGTGACAAGGTCGGAAGTGCAATTGAAATATGACATGATGAATCCAAAAATAATTTAAATGTGCGTTCTTAAACCTAGCTTCTACATCAATTATGTAATGTGGAGTGCGTCAACAAGTGAGCTTCATGGTTAGAAAATATGACACAATTCACACAATGATGTTTCATATAAAGAATATGTACATAATACATATGTATGTAGTATCTATAAAACGTTCAGTACAAAGTTCAAAGTACAATTTGTAAAGTTTCACATTGATATCGGAGAGTACATAACACGCATTTGGAGTGGATAAAATTTAAATTAATGTAACCTTCGGTTATGGTTCAACATTACAAGGTTCCTATACACATTATCAATCACGCATAGTTTTCCAAAAAAGGGTATGTGTCACTTTAGTTGATTACAAGAGACGCTTCATCATTTTGGCAGAAAAGGATTATGAATATCGAATTTACCTGATACATCAACAAAACTAATCTTTTCAATCTCAAAGTGTATTAATAATAATTGAAATCAAATGCGACGATACCACAAAAATGTCGTGATCTCACATCAGTCCATTACATACACACAATTCATTTAAATAGTTCAAAGTCCAGTTAAGGAGATGTTTGCAACGAACACACAAACTGAATCATCGTTATTGAACATTGAACAATGAAGGATGCTATTTCTAACCGGATAATATTCAATTCCATTTTTATTTTCATTTACTATTATTTAATTGTTGTATCAATTACAGTATAGTTCAGTTGTGGTACTTACCGATTCACATTGAGCATTGCAAACTGGCCAAAAGCATTTTGAACATTTATACAGTGATGTAACGTTTTTGTAGCATCCGAGACAGGTAGAAAATGCTTTAGATTTTTCAATCCCTACTCCACAAGGTCCAATAACTAAAGGAAATTCTCGAAAAATTACTTCTCCTTCACTAATATCTCTTGATGCAATCAAATATCTTCCAAGACTATCATCTTGCTGTATTTCAAAAGCACATGGCTGTCCTTTACTCATTTTGAATGATGATAACGAATAATGAACTTAATATACTAAAGTAAAAGTGTACTACAACAAGCAAGTTACTTTTTCACTTTGTGCATGACCACGTACTAATGACTAAACAACGGTTGTCTTAGGCCTTCAAAAAATGTAAATTGGAACTAAACGCAAATCACAGTTGTATATTGCATTGACTTGACGAACGACACACTGATGAAGTAGTCTAGTTTAAACTCAATTTTATGTATCAAATATGTCGTGGTAACTAGTAAAGAAAAAAATAGAGTGTGATTATAATCCAAAGCAATACACTGGGTGATATGATCATAATGATGTTCATGTGCAATTTGTTCTTACTCGAGTGGTATGTGACGGTGTTAATAAAAATGGGAATGGATTGTATTATATGTATGTATGTTATGTATTACCACGAGCGTGGAAATGGAATAGATAAGAGCATAACAAGACTTTCTCACTTGCACTGTCCGACCTTTGACTTTGTTTTTGTCTCTGTCATAACTTGGTTGGTAAAGCATGCCAGCCAGAATCCATTATAAACAGATGAATGAGTTCACCAAGTTGTGAGGAAAATGCCAGCTTATATTATAATGAACAAATTAGGATAACGTTCATTTTACAGTTGGAGTAATATTGAAATTGGTGGTATATCTGTAATAATGATAGAATTATACATTTTATAATATAATATACAATACTTGTAGATAAGTAATTTCTTTAAATGCACTTTGTCCTTTGGCTGCATCCTGGATCTAAACTATTCTTTGTACCTGAACCGTCATGAATGCAGATATTAGTTTGCTGAGAACGAGCATAAAATGTAATTACGTTATGTAATTCCATAATAATTGTTGAAAATCAGAAATCTGTCGTTAACTGCTTCGTTTTTTCATTTTACTAAACAGTGGGGTATTATTATATAAAGTATTAAAATCGGTTCACTCCTTACGAGTTATCGTTTTCAAAAATGTTTTACGTAAAAGCTAAAACATCAAAACAAAATTCTTAAATCTTTTGAAATCAATTGGAATTAAATAATTTTATGCACTTTTTTGCGCATTTATGAATACAACTTCATACAAGACCAATTTTATGACACCAATAATTTACATACGTAATGTTGTTCTAATCACCACCGACACTTTCGAAATTGACTATTTTTATTACCGCAAAACCTCTATCTAAACCTCGTACAATTCGCTGCACACTGTCCCCTGCCTCATCTTCTTAGATCTAATAGAGAAATATAAATAAACCTAGAAAATAAAAGAGGAGGCAGTATGAGATTGTAGCAGTGATTTACAAAACCGTTTGCAATTTTACATACGCGTCTCATTGTTCTATTGGAATTGAACTCGCGTTGTTGTCGGAAACATGACAAATGATACCATGAAAGAAGATTTTAGTGGAAAAAAAGGAAGAAAATATTACAGAAAGGTTTGTGAGGTGAATAGTGTAAGTGTTTAATAAAGATTTATTTTCAGACGAATAAACAATTAATCGAAAAGAAAAGAAGAGATAGAATAAATCAGAGTTTATCTACGCTAAAGAAACTTGTAGTTAATTGCAATTTGGAAAATAAGGCAGATATTTTAGAGTCGACTGTTGAATATTTGGAAAAGTTGCAAAATTCTACCCCACAAGAACATTTGTGCTTTTCTGAAGGTTATCAAGTGAGTTGACAAATTAAATTATGAAAATACATAATTTGGGGCTAATTTCTTGTGTATGTATGTACATAGGTGTGTTCAAAGGCAATATTTGAATATTTTGATTGGAAAATGTTTAGTCAACAATATGTTGAAGAATTGGGAATATTTTTATCAAATGTTTGGCAAAAATTGGATATTCTGAATATGTCAGAAAAACGGAATTTGTCAATCTCAAACTTTTTTGAAAAGAATGTGAAACTTGAAAAGGGATTTCACCAAATTGAAACATCAACGGTTGAGACTATTTGTTCCTCTCAATATTACCCTATCGTCAAAGATGATAAAGAAGCTCCAATTGATTTATCTATGGAATATTCTCATACACAACGTTCGGAAGGGGTTTGGAGACCGTGGTGCGTTAGATTTAGAAATTGAGATGAATATTTTAATTTTTGTTATTTTGTTCATGTACATACATACTGTAATGATGTGAAAAATATTCACATTTGTTAATTCGAATAATGAAAATGCAAAACCATAAAACAGTTGACGCTTCACGACTCTTTATTACAAGAAGGAAGAACACACCCTAAAAGTGGCAAACCATGCGACAAAAATGGTTTTAGAAAAAATAATTGCTTAAATGAATCGATCTGTATCTCCTTATTGTTCATCTTGACTTGGGACATTTCAAAGCTTATTTAGAAAAGCCACACTTTGCTGCACATTAGGAAAAATAATTATGGTGTGGGAGAATGAATTGATAGGCAAAAGGAACTTGACGTAATGCTCTGTCAGTCAAGTGATTTGAATACAAAATATTTTATTCACTAACACTCATGTGTAATGAGCTATGCAACTGAATTACTTTTCTCCCAACTGCCCAGCCTTTTTGTACATATGACAAAATCCAAGTGAACAACTTCCTGCGGATTCAGTCCACTAATTAGTGGCATGGTATATAGTGTTTTCTTAAAATCTGCTCCTTGTTTTAAACTCTTACAACCATGACGGTCACATTACATTGTACACCCTTTGTTTCATTATGCAAAATAGTTGGTAATTATACATATAAGGTCCAAGATGCTTTAACGTTTCGTTGCCGTAGAAACATCCTGATAAGGTCCTTAGCGTTATTGATTTTAAAAAGTTATGCACGGGATATGACGTTTTTTTTTAGCAATGAATTCGGAACTGGAACACTGAACACTGCTGTTTGTCAACACCAACATTGTTTTGTCTCGTTTTGTTTTTAGCTTTTGTCTATTTTCGTCTGATAAAACAAACCTGACGATGAATGCCGCCGATAGAATTGGAAAACAGAAAAGCACATTTGAAGTTGCATCAAAGTTGTCGGCAAAGACCCGTCTTTCAGCGGATGAGGTATTGCAAATGCGAAACACTAAAAACACAAATCTTATTGAAAATGAAATTTTAGTGTAGATCTCTTCTTTATATTCATCAAAAAATGACTGCTCTTGGGAAAGTTGATCGATTGAGATTCCGTGAAGTGTGCCACACAGCATTTGACATTACAGACGATGTGATGTTGGATCGTGTTTATAAAATATTTGATAAGGATGGTGATGGTTTGGTAAGAACGATGCGTGGTTGATTCTGCTTTGATTTTTACTCATTTTTCAGATTGGTGATATTGAATGGGTTGAAGGTATAAATCTTTTAACTAGAGGAACGCCGGAGCAGTTAATTGATTTCTGTTACGATGTGTAAGTCAATTAAAATAAAATAAATACTATAATTAAATTGATATGAACTTGCGTTTTTAAGATATGACATCAATGGCGATAAAAGGTAGAGATTTCTTTTGCAATGCTGTCTTTAATTTATACATATGTATGTATGTATGTATGTATGTATGTATGTATGTATGTATGTATGTGTTTATTTGCTTTAAAGTCTGTAGCCCTTGCAAAAAGTCTTTAATTTATATATATTTATGTTCAATTTCCATTTGTTTAGTTTGGCACGAGAAGAATTATACCTCTGTCTTAAGGGTAGTATCCTTCCTTATGCAGGGGTCCTAGGCCCAGATGAAATTGAAGAAGCTCTTCATGACATTGTGGAAATTGGAATGAGAAAATTGGATGTCGACCATGACGGACAAATAACCCATACTGATTTCGCAAATGCTTGTTACATTGGTGAGCAAATTATGAACACATAAAACTTCAAATGACTATACATAGATTCTAAACAGTAGAAGCTACATATATGTATTTTTTGCATTACATTCTACAAATTAAATGAAAGTGTTTTTAATGAAACACGTCGTTCAATTAAAAATTGAATATTTTTGATGATTGTTCAAAATCTCTT
>JAAOWG010000864.1:0-10348 GCA_036491945.1 Paranurophorus simplex
AAGAATTCTTTATAATTTGTTGAAAGGCATTTTTTGCAGGCATGTGAGGGAAGCTTGTAGCATAAAACGCTTGGAGCGCTTTAAAGTCGTCCATTTCCTTTGTTGTTACAAAGGTTAAAGAAACCCCTTTCCTACCGTATCGTCCTGCTCGTCCAACTCTAAAATATAAAATCCCTTTAATTAATTGTCCAAGTAATTTATAGCCCTTACCTATGAATGTACATTTCCTTATCCTTTGCCGGGGGGAGGTCGTAGTTGACAACCAAATTAATTTGCTTTATATCAATCCCTCGACCAAGAAGGTCAGATGTTATGACAAGTCGATAACCGGATTCTCCTCCACGAAATTTTGACATTACTTCATCCCGAGAAGGTTGATCCATGTTTGCCGTCTTTCATAATAAAGGTTTTAATCTACAATCCAATATTACACTTACAATACAGCCAACTTGAAATCCATGATCACAGATTTTTCTCCATACATACTTCGCATTGCGTCTTGTGTTGCAGAAAATCATTCCTCTACCTTCCACAAGAGTGTCAAACAAGTCTATCAAAGTTGTAAGCTTATCCTCTTCTGTGTCCACTTCAACGAATAATTGCTGAATCCCATCAAGTGTTAATGAAGAAATGTTGCTGGGCCTCTCATAAATCTCCATATTATTTTATATATTTATATATAAAATATTTAATATTTATTATATTTTTATATGTCCTGGCTTTGTTGCGGACATTAAGATAACTTGCGCTGGTTCCTGAAGAAATCCTAAGACATCTGTCATTTCTCGTCCAAATCCACCACCCATCATATATTGCCTTGCAGATGCTACTTTATAGAATTTCATTCAATATTTTATTCCCAAACGGTAAATGGAATGGCATGACAAATCCAAACATTCTCAACTGCCTTTCAATGAAAACAATGAACTTTTGTTATGATCACAATACACTTGAGCTTTTTTAGCTACATTCCCAATTTTTAGATGTTTACGACCCTCATGCACCCATTATCCAACAAAAACGGTATCTTTACAAAATCTAGCGATTTAGTGTTGTTGCAGCTGCATTATAAATTACTGTTTAATTCTTTAAATTTCAAGGTTGAGTGAAGAGTTTGAATAGAAACTGAGATTGCAAGGGAAACATTTTTTTTTCAATTTGCGGAAGTGTCCTCAGTTGTATTTGAACGTTGGAAAAGTGCAGCTAAGATCATAAAAAAACTTAGTCATCAAAGAAGAGATATTGTTAGACTAATGAAATCTCCTTTCATCCTCATCCATTGTCACAAATAACAATGGAATTTTATAAAATCAATAATTGACAGAGTAACAGGGATCCAAGTTGCAACGTTTGATCTTCTTCAAATACTCTGACCTCAGGATAAAGTCTTAAAAATGATTTTAAAATCAATTTCCATTTTAATTCTATTAAATTCTATTTCATGTGATATGTATCACGCACAAATTGAATTAGAGTCGATATTTCACCTAAGAAGGTCTATAAGTGAGGCACTACAAGAATATTTAAGAAAAGAAGAATTGAGACTGAATTTAGTTAAAGAAATGTATCAAATCTCAAGTGGACTATGTCGAATGGATGAGAGTGATGGAGTCAATCCAATAAATTCATTTCTCGCAATTAAAGGACTCTCTTCTGATTTAAAGGAGCTTCTTGAGCCAGCATTGGATCGAGGAAATATCAGAGGTATTCTTAATACATGATTTAATTTAAAAAGACTAAGAAGATGTAATCTAATTTCTTGAAATTTCATAGAATTTGAGAAAACAATTGAAGGTTTAGTCTCAACCAAGAGATTTCCTGTGAATGATGATCTAAAAGGGGCTGCAAGAGCTTTGGTTCGATTGCAAAATACTTATAAACTTGACACTTCATTTGTCTCAAAGGGATGTTTGCATCAGGACTTTTGCTCTACAGAATTGTCCGGTATGGAAATACACATTAACTAAATAAGTCTGAGAAATTCATTTTTTTTAAATAGTCGAGGACTGCTTTGAAATAGGAAAGCAAAGTTATTTAGAACGAGATTATGAAAATGCCATCAACTGGTTGGAAGAAGCTTTACGAAAGTTTGAAAGCGTTGAGCTGATTGCAATGGATAATAACAATTCTACTTTAATAAAAAGAGAGTTGGTCCATCCAACTTGTGTAATCAAACCAAAAATAACCAAAGCCGAAATCTTGGAATACACCTCTTGGTCCCGAGATATGAGGAACACGCTCAACATTGGAAAACAATTTCTAACTGAATTGACAGGGATTGAGCTTGATGCATTTATTGATGAAGTTGTAAAAGCCGCAGAGGCCCATCCAACAAATGGAGAAGCAGAGGTAACAAATGATGATGCTAAATGTTTGAATTACAATTAATATCGTCCACAGGATAAATACTCCAAAGTGCTTTTAAACTATGAAGCCCTTTGTCGAGGTGATATTTTTCATCTTCAACTGTTTTTTTTGTATTGACGTAGAATTTCATAGGGGAGGGAAGAGAGGCGTCATCTCAAAATCCAGAATTGCACTGCCATTACTCTACCAGAGATAATCCATATTTTATTATTATGCCAATAAAAGAGGAACGGCTTTACATGGAGCCTCCAATTTGGCTCTTTCATGACGTCCTTTATCACAATGAAATTGAAATCATCAAACAAATTGCAGTCCCAATGGTATGACATGTACATAAATCCCAAAGGATTTATAAAGTTTTATATTTATACCCAAAGTTCAAAACGGCCAAAGTTGTAAATGCAGCGACGGGTGAGTTTGTTCAAAAAAAGAGGTTTATCCACAATGAATGATTTGCTAGGGGGAGAGATGACTTCGAACGTACGAGTCAGCAAGTCCGCTTGGCTAATTGATCAAGATGATCCAATTGTTGGAAAGGTGAATAAAAGAATACAGGAGATGACAATGTTGGATATGATGAAGGCAGAGGATTTGCAAGTAGCTAATTATGGAATTGGAGGTAACATATCAATGCTCTGAATACAATTAAAAGCCTTGATGTAGGGTTCTATTTGCCTCATTTGGATTTTTCTCATGTAAGTTATATAATAGTGTGGGCATGAAATGTTTAAAGTTATTTAAGTTATAAATGACCGCAGACAGCTGAAACTATTCGGGCTTTACCAGAGGACGAAGGGAATAGGATCGCCACACTCATGTGTGTTTTATACTTTATCTGTTAATTTTTTAATCTTGGTTGACTCAAACGTAGGTTTTATATGTCGGATGTGAGGGCTGGAGGGGCCACTGTGTTCCCTCATTTGCAATTAAGCATTTGGCCTGAAAAGGGGGCTGCCGTGTTTTGGTATAACTTGAAAAAGAATGGAAATGGAGAATATCGAACCCAACATGGAGCTTGTCCTGTTTTAATTGGGGACAAGTGGGGTAATAACTTTCATTCTTAAGCCTAATATATTAATTGTATAAGCGCAGTATCTAACAAATGGATTCATGAGCGTGGGAATGAACTAACGCGACCCTGTGCACTCACCCCTAATGGCAATTGATCTCTCCGTTGTATAATTTTATTATCAGGTTGATAAGCTCTTATCAAAATAAACAAAGAAAGTAAAAAAAATCAAGAACCATTACACTTTCTGAAGTAAATTAATTATGTAGGGCACATATAAAAAGAAATTACTCAGAAATGTTTTCCGAAATACCACAATCTTTACATTTCCCATCAACAAGAAGTTTTAGAGGGCCGTGTGATAATGAGAGACGATTATCAATGCGATAACAACGAGAAATTCGAAGTTGTTGCAAATGTAATTTCAACAATGCGAGATTTAAAATGTTTCCAGTAATCTGAAAGCAAACACAGCTCATCTTCAGCTCAATCCTATAAAAACTATGCATACCAATCCAGAAGATATACAAAGATACTTCAAGTTTGAGCACAAGGTCAATCCATAATAAACAGCAATGTCAGAAACTCTTGGAGAACTTATGTGAAGGCTTCTCAACCCTGTAATTATTGTATTTCAATGCAACCATACAAATAGTTGGATGGTGGAAACACACATTTTAAATCCGAAATTTTTGGCTCCTCCCCCAAAAGCTTGTCATTCTCCAACATTTCGTATTCCAACTCTTGAAGATTCCCACGCTCTGTAATTTTCTCTAAAGCCTTTAATCTATCACGTCCAAGTCCTGTTAGTCCCCAATCCGTCATCACGGAATCCACTAATATCAATTCCTCAATTAATGGACATCCTTGAATTATAATCCTTAAATTAGAGTCTGTCAAATGATCTCCTCGGAATCTTGTTAGATTCGGAAACGTGTTAGCAATCTTTCTAAAAATATGGGCAAAACTAATCCTCCCAGCGTTACTATGTCCTGAGTATATTTCCAGGACTTTCATCCCATCACAACTTTCCTCTGGTTCATCTGCAAATGCCACGGATAAATTGACATTGATCAAAGACAGTGTAGTCAATTGCTTCATATCCTTTAAGAATTCCAAACTTCCAAAATAACTCTTGAAAACTAGTTGCTTCAAATTCACGAGATCCCGTCCACAAGGAAAAGTTTCAGCTTGTACTGGTATAAGAACAAAATCCAAATTCAAACTCGTCAGCGTTCCCCCAAGGGATGATAACCAAGAGTACAATGCTGGAAAACGTAAACCCGGCCTTAAAGAAAAACTCAATTTCTCCAAAGGATAGCCCAACTTGTGAAACATGATGACTTCCCTTTCACTCAAATTTAAATCAAAATCAAAATTCTTGATGAATGGATTATTATTTTGAAATCCCGGACTCACTGCTAGACTCAAGTCAGTTACAAAATATTCATAATTATCCAATTCAGTTTTAATCTTTAGAATTTCCAAATTTGGAAACACTACAAGTAAGTCTAGTGCAGTTGTTTGAGCACGGCAATCTTGTTCCTCCATCTGCTCAGTTGTTTCATTCCCTTCCTTTGTTCGTATTACGTTGAACGTTTTGACGGTTGGAAGACGAACCCCTTCCTCCAGCAGGCGGCTAGTCCTAATATAATTCGTACTTGCAAAACTTAAATGGCACTTAATCGTCACTTCATGTAGTTGACTACAATTATCCCTCAATATCTTAAAAATAGTTGATGTCACCGTTCTAAATCCAATCTCAATCCATCTTGTTTTCTCATTTAAAACGGTAAATAATTCCTCAATCTCCTTTGCCCCCAATAAATCGGGATAAACACACGTTCCCCTAATTTCTGGACTACCCAAAGTGATGTTAAATGTTTTAAAGGATTGGATACTTTGTTCTGAGGGCCCTGCCCCTTCCTCATCCTTGATAAGGGCTGTGAATTCATGAATGCTGTGGTACAGGGGTAGTCTGATTTTTGCTCGTTTCTCCAAATATTTTGTAGCTTCTTTTCCCCAACGTTTGGAGACGAGACGAGCGTTGAGGAGTTCATCATACTCAGAGTGCCGCAATACTGTGGAAATAATCTGGAAGTAAATTTGTTAAACATGTTTTTTTATGTAGGATAACCTTACTAATGGAATGTTTACGGGATTAATTTCCAAACTTTCCATCTTCTCAACTTACAAAAGTTTATTCCGGTTTCAAAATATTCCCGCCCGATTCTCAAAGGTGGAAGAAGCTGAAGAAGTGGACGCTTCATGCAGCAACGTATGTAATCTTTATACAATTTTGTATTATTCTATTAGAATAATGGGATTAAAGAGTGTGGGGACATGAAGAAATCATCCTTTTATTTTATACTACAATATAGCGTCTATTCAATATTAAAATATATATTAATTCCTAAAAGTTCTGCACCTTTTATTGATCAACATGATTAAAACATATCACATTAAAACATCAGCTCAATTTGTCCATGTGCAATGGGTTGCAAACTAAGCCTCATAAATGTATGTCTCAAGTTGTTTACCAAAAAAAATTGCAAAACTTTGTAATGTTTAGTTGAGTCTGTATGTTTACGTGGACATCAATTTCTCAACATCACCTTCCATTTCCTAAATCAAAAAAATTAGCTCCTGCCTTTTTAAAATAAAGTAATTTACAAAAAAAAGTATATTACAAAGGGATCAGTAGGTGGTCCATAACGTTGCAGGGGCTGCCCCTTCTTGTCCACAAGAAACTTTGTAAAGTTCCATTTAATCGCATCAATTCCCAACACTCCACCTTTTTTTGATTTCAAGTATTTCCATAATGGATGAGCATCCCCACCATTGACATTAACCTTCTTGGTCATGTCGAATACGACATTAAATTTTTTAATGAATTCCTTAATTTCCGCTTCCGTCCCCGGCTCCTGTCCTCCAAACTGATTGCAAGGGAATCCAATTATTCTCAGGCCTTTGGACCCATCTGCAGGAGAAGATAACTTCTCATACAGGGCGGTCAACTGTTCATAGTTGACCTTGGTCTTGCCTCACCTGCAATTTATTCAGTTCCATTACCCTTTTTTAGACATTACTTGTAATTTAAGTACTTACTTGGAGGCAACATTCACAATGATCAAGGGATGACCCCTTCAAAAAACGATTATTTATCATTATGACCAATTATCGCTAATAAAGGTTCATCTCACTCAAATTTCCTCATCGATCCCCCATTCCCATCGATGTCCACATAATCAAAGTCATAAACAGACTGTGCGCTCTTCCAGTTTTCTCCCATTTCCTGCAAAAAACTCTTTTTTTTCACCAACAATCATTTCTTTAAAAAAAGCAAAAGCAGTTAAGCTACCACCAATAACAAAGCATTCCAAAAGCATACTATCCATATCTACTAATTAATTAGATGAATTACCATATTTGTTGGGGCTACAGTATTATTCGTGGAAGAGCAAGTAGAGCCCATCAGAAAGCTAGAATTTAATTTCTGCAATTGAGGAACAAGTATTGCCTTATAAACTCTAGGAGCTGCGTTCAAGACACGACAATACTGAGCCAGCATGTAATCCCCACAAAAAAGGACAATTTTTTACAAGATATTACAATTACCTGTGAAATTAAACAAAAAATCAAATGGATGCCCTAAAAATCCCTGTCCACACTTGTTTGCTGTATAATTGTTGAGCTTTTTGATATTTGATGAGAACAAGGTTGAGTGATATGATGGAATGGCATTAGGATGACCTTCCAACCAGATTCATAAATAACAAAGTATCAAGAGTTGTGCTTGTTGGGACTTGTCCTCTCAACCAGTTAATAATTAAATATGAGGCAATACATTTAATCGAAAATCAATAATCATCAACCCACTCCTTTGATATAAATACATAAACCAAAAAATAAATACATGCACCGCTGCTTTATTTGCCTTCATTGCAAAGAGATTGTCCACATTCAATGCATAAATACTTTAAATACATCATCAATGGCAGTTTGCAATCAAATGTAGACTTTAAATTAATTTTAAAGTGTGAAGGCTATTAAATGACGAATGTACTTACAAGTTCAATTTAATCTTGCACAAAACAAGAGTCATGAGAATGACTTGTCCGTTTTGAACTTAAATGAAAAAGCACTAACCTTGGCTCCAGCAATAATATTTCGCAGTAGCAAACTTAAGTAATGATGCTCTACAACTTACCCATACAATTATTATTCGATCTTTAGTCAAGGGTTAGGTTAGGATGGGACCCTCAAGATAAGAACAATCTTAATGAAGGGACAGTAGTCTTTTTCTTAGTTTTAAAACCAATCCGTTGCCACTATGAGTCTCAGATTCCCTAAAAACACTTCAAGTAATTTCATGCCTCATCATAAATAATTAAATTTTTGAGATTAAATAATGTTTTATTTTAGCATGATTCATTAGAAGGCAAAAAACATATATTACAGCATGGGAATGATCGTATCTCAAACCTACATTGTTATGCCCGCTTTTGCAAATATGTACGTAGTATTCCTTTTTTGGTCTCATCTTTTGACGAATGTTAGCATTTCGTATTTGCTAAGAACCCTGATGATGATGTACAGTTTGATGTCCAAAACTAGGTCAAAATAAACCAACGTTATAATGACATGATCCGATAAAAGTAATGCCATTTATTTAGTATCTTCCTTCAAGCTTGGATGTTTCCACATTCCAGAATTGCATAGAACCTGGTCATGGGCGGACTCATGACTCATGCTATGCGCCCTTATTTATAATTCTCTTCTTCGTTCAGATGTAGTAATGTGAATTTCATTCATTTCTTTAATATCTACATATATTAATACGGTACACGCGTCTCAATTTTGCCTTTGCTGTACCCTCTATATGTTTCGAATGTTCTTGCAAGTTCCGGCCCAACATTCCCGAGGTCACAGCAAAAGCAGTGTTCATCAATCTAGGGAATCCAGTTCCATTTCACATAATTTAGGTCAAAGCATACACGAGCCGCAAGTTAGCGGAAATGCCAGAAGCTTATCTTATTTTTTATTGTACAATTAGTCATACACTTTGAACTAATCGGCTTCCAGAGACTTCTGTTTGACATCCAATGCTTATCATAATCTCTGATATTAGTCACTACTTGCTTGCAAATATGAATATGTCACTTTAATATTCCGAACGGATCGACAAATCCTTTCAGTACCAACAATACCGTTGCAATGAAAAGTAAATCAAAGGTAACACGCGTCATCTAAAATGAAACTAAGTCAGCTCAAATTGTTTCAGTGTTTCTTGATTCTTATCGTGCTAAATCTACTGACGAGTGGAAAAGCAGAGGCAGGAGATGCAGCTCTACTTCAATTACTTGAGGTACTACAAATTTCCTTTAAATCATACAAGATTTTCAAATCTTAGAAAGCACCGGTCCTACTGGGTCATTTGGAAAACTCGGTGGTTACGGAAGCACCGATCCTACTGAGTAATTTGGAAAATGGGGTGGTTATGGAAGGTAGAAATGTCGACATGCAAGGTAGAAATGTCGACATGCAAGGTAGAAATGTCGACAAGCAAGTTGTGCAACAAGTTCTATCACATGGAAGTGATGTGACCATGAAAATTAATATTTTATACGAAAAATCAGGCTATACAGGTACTTGTTCATCTTTATTTTAATCAGATAACACGTTAGCATAAATCCGTAACAATTTAGGAACTAAAATTCATAACTGTGGAAATGTGACTTCTGTCCACGCATTAAAAACCATTTTAATGTCTTCTAGTATTTGGGGATATGCTGCCATTCGAGTTTATAAGTTGAATCAAATTAATGGTGCGTTGCGTAACTCTTCTTAAACATTGCACAATTTGAAAATTGTATTAAAAAAACTATCATTTTTTATTTAGAAATAATTCGGAAGGAGCTGGACATGGCTGCAGAAAATTCTACGTCATTGGATAATTTGCTACAAGAATGTGAGACCATACAAAACCATTTGAGCGACGCCTTGGACCAGGATGAATGGTTATCCTCCAACATTGGTAATAATATACACGGTAGATTCAAATTTAAATATTGAAATATTTTTTACAGATTCAATTTCACACGATTTGTTAGCAATGTTAGAGTCTTCAAGAGCAAGCTTTAATCTCGATCTCGATGAAAATGAGTGGAGATGCTTTCAAGACGTACGGGAAAATTTCCAAAGTGTTCGTGATACCGGAAACCTCCTACCTGATTTTATCTCAGCAAGGAATATTATTCTTCTTGAAATGGAGCTTTTGAAGAAAACAATTCATCAACAATTTCAAATAGAAGACATTCGTTCGGACGTTGAAAGAAATATTCATTTGAGATGGAAGAAATACTTTGGAAATTGAAATCCTCAGTGGGATTTCATAGTCCGAATAATATGAGAATGTTGCATGACTCGATTTTATTTCTATCCTCTCATTTTTGTAGGAGGAAATAAATTTTTTTTCTGATACTTTTTATTGGAATTGCGGCATTTACTTTGTTTGGGGTGGGCGATGATGAAGCCACTAAAATTTACAAAATTATCCCTACATCAATCATTTTTATTGTTGGATGAGGAGCTGGGAAATAGTATAAATGAATAATAGATTGGAGGTGGATTAGCAATTGGAGAAATGTTTTATCAAGTCCTTTGAATTGGCCAACAACAAAATAAGTTCATTTTAAAAGTATCCATTGTTTAAAAAAGTTCTATGTTTATGTCTTGCATGGTTTACTCACACAGTCACTTGGTTATTATTCCCTTAGTTCATAGCCGTTTATATTGAAGCATAAAAAATCCTGTTTAATTGATCCAACATATAACGTCATTTCATCTGTACTTATTTCAAGGCTATGCAATCAAAACCACTTGATACAAGGATTGAAGATTACAATTCTTTAAAAAGTTGAAGCTAGTGTAATTTAATGTAAATTAACAATCCCTACATTAAGTTATTGT
>JAAOWG010000865.1:0-10334 GCA_036491945.1 Paranurophorus simplex
GGAATACAACTCAACCCTCACCACCTTCAGATTTAGTGGGAGAAATCCTTCAAAAATATTATTGAATGGAATGAAAAAATCCTCCATACATTTCCAAGATATTTTATTTATCCAGTTTTTGTAAAAAGAAAATTAAGAGAAAGCATCTCAATTAGCCCCAATGGCGGGAAGTTCAACCCTTTGATGACAATTTAATAACATTCCATCAAAGTGAGAGATATTTTTTTGTGTAATAACTGTTCAAGGTTTGAAGGAAGGGGAATAGTTTATTGTAGAATAAATTATTTATATCACTCCCCACACCCCCCCTAAGATTCAATTTTAGATTTTAGAGCTAAAAAACAGGTTGCAAAGTAATTATTGAAGGGTTACAGTAATTAAAGATTGTGTGAAACAGATTATGTAAGGATTTCGAATGATGTATTAGTGAGAGAATATAATATTTAAATGTTGACAGGTGTGTGAAATAAAGGGTTTACAGTACCCTTCCTACTAGTCCATATGGAACAATACTTTACTCCAATCAAGATTTTATAGAGATTACAAAAAATGAATACAGAAGGAGTGGTTAATTGGTCAGTATTTTCATGTTCCCAAAATTTACCGGCCATACTAAATGATCCGAAAAGAGGAAAACAGGTGGGTTGTGGGAACAGGTGGGTTGTTTTACTAATCCTATGAATGATATTGCAGAAAGATTTTTTTACAAAGACGTGGGGTGAGGCGTTTGTTGAGCAAACGATAATAGTACAATCACCTGTGTTGGAGGATGTTCCAAATTCATATTTTGTATCTTATTATAAGAAATTGATAAAGGTAGAATCAATAGATTTCTATCAGAAAGTTTAATTTGGTGGTTTATAGCGAAATAAGAAGTATCGGGATCGGAGGGAGTCAGGAAGTGCCGGAAATACACCAATTTATCATTTATTTCCTCAATTAGGAATAAAAGACTCATCTCAGTTGTTAAAGTCGGAGGCAAATCCAATTCCAAAAATATTTTTTAGTCAGGCATTCGCACTTTCAAATTCAGAGAGTTTTAGAGAGGTTTTCAATGTGGATGTAAATGGGCTTCCAAGTAAATTAATACAGGTTTGTTGAGGGATTTAGATTTTGAAACATTACATTGTATTAATTTGTTTTAGGATAAATTAAGTCATTATCTGGATTTAGTTGAGGTCGGTTTAGCTCAACAAATAAGTAAAAAGTCTTCCGCTTTCTTTTCTGCTGTATCTACACAAGACAAAGTTGCTGAAAAAGTTACACGAGCGATAGACGTTGTTAAGAAAATTAAGTAAGACTAAGAAGTACCAGCATTGTTCCTAATATTTTAATATTGGAGAACGAATGCATTTTGCAGGAATGACTTGGTTGAGGTCAAACAGGATAATGTAATCACTCCATTCTCTATTATTAAACTTCAGAAAAGAAAAACGAATTTTGTGCTTTTGCAGCAGAAGGTAAATAACTGGCACTGGCCATAGTATTAGTCACATTGGATTAAAGTGATTATTTTTTTGCAGCTTCAGCTTATGTCAACTGTTCATCAAGCACAAAGAGCTATTCAGTCTTTGCTTGGAAATTCGGATTTTGTTGGTGCTTTGGATCTCATTACAACAACACAAGATGTGTTGTTGCAAGAACTTCAAGGGATTGTGTCCTTTCGGTAAAATATTACAAATTAATTATTACTAATTATTTACTAATTAATTTAATTTCTTTAGGCATTTGGATTCTCAACTTGTTGAAATTCGAAACGCAATCGAAAAAATGTTACGGGCCGAATTGGAGCGGAATCTGTCTGCAGGTATTTTTTTTTGATATTGGTAATTAAGGTTTATTAATTTTTGTTGTAGATTTAAACAGACCGGTTGAACAAGTCAGAGTATTTTGTGATAAGGTAATGTATTTCATGTATTTAATTATTATTTTGTTATATGTTAAAATGATGGTAATTTGCATTTAATTATTCTAATTGCAGGATCGTTTAATTTCTATTATCTTTGGTCATTTTCGACTTGGAAAAATTGCTGCCATAATCACTGTCCTCGCCAAAGAAGGTAGGTTCGGAATTTAATTAGTTAGCATAACCTTAAAACTAGACAAAGAAGCAAACAATGTTAGTATTTGTATCGTGCATAGTTGAGTTGTAAATAATGTAGTTAAAGTTTGAGTTGATATTTACTCTACCGCAATTTACGATTTATTTTGCAGTCAGTACAGCAATGACCACAACGTGCAAGCAAATTTTTATCGAAGCAATTTCAGAATCAGATTCAAAATCTGATTCTTTGATCAACAGTAATTCATTGTTTCAAGGAATTATTCAATTACCCTCTGATATATGGAGCAAAATGATAACACAGCTTGGCGATCGTTTAATTTTACTCATGGAACACATTAGGGTTAGATATTCTTGTTAAGTTTATTAGTTTAATTTGTTATATCGCAGGATCTGATATTACTATTTCAAAATTGTGCTGAGTCAGCTGTTGGACGTTCCACTGATAATGAGGACGCTGGAGCTTACTTGTAAGACTTAATGACTTAATGTGTTTGCTTGATTTTCTTAGCAGTGGTATCTAATTTTTTCAGACCTGATGCTGAAGAACCATTGATTTCGGAAGAATTATACAGCAACTTTTCCACTGAATTAGCAGCACAATTAGAAAAGACATCTGAAAATGCAGACGAAAAATTTACTAGCATGCTGCGATATCGAAAAACTTATCTAATTAGACGTGAAACGTTAACAACTTTGCAGGTTTTAACCTAATTGATTTTTGTCGCAACATTTTGAAATTTTCATTCTGTGATACAATAGGTGGTTCAACATTTTGGTTCAGAACTAGAAAAATTTGGAAATTCTTTGCAACCCCAAATGACAAAAACGTTTAGATTTAAATGTGTCCTGGAAATGAAAGGACAAATATCTGAATTTGTAAAATCGTTCCATATGAAGCAGACTGAAAATATTAACGCAGCTTTAGACAGAGAAAAATGGAAGGTTGTTAATGAAGATAAAGTTAGAAAATTGTGGCCAACTGTAAAAATCAAACGAATTATTGAGAAAAAGTGTGTAGCTGCAACAACCAGTTCTCAAACTCCAACAAACAACAACATTGCTAATTCTTTTGAAGATTGTCCAAATGATAAACAATCTGTGATAAATGGATGCGAAGAAATTGTTTTAACGGCCGAAGTATTTTACATTATATTGGATGCAATTGCGGAATACTGTCAACTTTTTATTTCAACTGGAACTGCTGAAGTTGTATTAGGGATCGTAGAATTGTTGCGGGTTGCTAATGCTCGAATTGCTCATTTAATACTTAGTGCTGGGGCTGTAGAACTTAAAATTTGTAAATCAATCACAGTTACAATTTTGGTGGTGGTGCTACGCGGACTCAATTTGATTGCTGATTCTGTGTCAGATGTTAAAGGAATATTTGATAGTAACTTACAATCAGCGAAAAGTGAACATGTGGTACGTAAATCACCATATTAATAGTGTTTAAAAATTATTGCAACTATCAATATGCAGCTAAAGCAAATATCAGCGGTGCAACAAGAATATTGTCGGCACGCGGATTCAGTAGAGAACAAAATGGTGTCGATTTTAGAAGACATTATTAAAACAGAGCTTGAATCATGGGAAGCGCGACCCCCAGTACCATCAACACCAATAATCAACGTAGCCAAAAACATTGTTAAGTTTAGAGAAGCTATAGGCTCAATTTTAGACGACAAACAAGTAAAATAATATTTGTCCCATTCTAATCTTTTTTTATATTAATTATTTACTTTCTTACAGATGTCCGCTCTATTTATCAAAGTTGATAAAGTATTTCGGATGAAATTGAAAGAAAGGATAACTTGTCTTGGAATTCACAAGGATGGAGGTCCTCGACAAGGGTATGGGCCAATCGCATGTTCACTTGTAGAACGAACTAAATTTAAATGTTACAATCGATACACACATTGTTTAAATTTTCAGTGTTGTGACATCAGAAATGATGCAGTATGCCGAAAGCATCCGTAAGCTCAACATTCTTCCTCCAAACATTATAAGCCATTCCTGCCTTACCAATGATTTATGGAGTTGAGCCTTTCAATTGTTAAGGTGTCGTTACTACTTCTAGTCCTACTAGTACTACTTGTCCTAAATCTGCCTTTCTATCGACCAAATCGCAGTTTGAATATTTTTGCAGTTCACATTTATTTGTCAAATTACTCTATGGATAATAATATTCATTTAATTTTTACGAGTCAATTATTATATGATTGTCTGCCTTTCGCTTTATTTTGATTTCGAAAGTGTTACTATAATTTAGTTGTGAGTCACACTCAAAGTATGGACGGTGTCAATTTTGTAGGCGTACCGTTACCGCATTTTTGTTGAAATATTGATTTATGGGTTAGGTATGTCACAATGGTCACAAAGTTCATGGTTGTTGTTGAAGTAGTGGTGCTTGTACTTGTTGCGCGGCCATGAGTTTTTGACGTTTCTCTTCCATCAGACGATCTCGTTGTTGATGGATATAATCATACATATTTGGAAGTTCAGACATTACACAAGCGGAGAGTGCTGATCTAAAAATATTCATATCTGTTGCCTCATACCATTCATTTGTCTTATCATCATAGCATTCCACATTATATGTGGTGGAGGTGCCGGTAAAGCCTGAATAATTCAATTAGTTATTCCAGCTCCTTTGAATCATTTAGTTGTTTACCCCCAATACAAAAAAGCAATTCATCAATCACTTCAGTGGCAAAGTTACTTCGAGGATTGTACATGTCAGGTATTATCGTCCAACTGCTACATTTTTTTATGAAAAAAAAGATGTTTTAGCAAAATTCCGACTTTTGAAAGTGATTCTCACTTTGTTTCTGGATTATATTTTTCTCCACTACACATTCTTGACATCCCATTAAATCCTCCAATGACGTAAAGAAAGTTTTTATATCCAATGCAAGAAACTCCTGATCGTCTATGCCTCATTGATGAAATCATGGTCCACTGATTTGTTTCTGGGTTATAGCATTCACAAGAATTTAAACATTCAGTCCCATTGAATCCACCACAAATGTAGATTAGGTTTTTAATGGATGTAGCAGATGCATCGGAGCGTTGAGCGTTCATTGGGGCCACACTCGTCCATTGGTTCAAATCGAGATCATATTTTTCACAAGTGTTTTGTCTGTGATGTCCATCATATCCCCCTGAGAGATGTAAGGAAATGGAAATAATTTTAAAATACCGAAAACTACTTTACCCAATGCATATATTTTGTTTGAATCAACAAGGGCAACTGATACATAGCATCTTCTACAATGCATTGCAGCCACATTTCTCCATGTTTTTGATACTGCATTAAATGCACGACATGAATTGAAATAGTCAACCCCATCAAAGCCTCCTGGAATCAATAGATTGATTAGTTATCATGTTTTCTTATTAACCTTGAATTAAAGGATTTTATAATGAAATTCTACCAATGACAAAAATGTCATGCCCAATCGCAACGGACCCGTGATAAGCTCTTGGTCCTGAGATGATTGAATGTAATTTAACATTAAAGGATTGAATCATTTATTGTATTGTGAATTACCTGCAGGATCTACTTCTGCTACTCCAACCCATCGATCTGCTCTATTTATTATTTATAAGTTGTTAAAAAGTTATCAAAATGACAACAGCTTAATTGATCAACTAACCTTGTGTCATAGGTCTCAATGAAACTTGTAGGAGATCCCCCCGACCTATTTTTACAGCATATACTTCCTCATTTCCAAAACATCTATTGTTTCCTTACCATCCACCAATGGCAAATAAGATCTCGTGAGGAATTCTCGGCTTTGCAATCCCTGGTGTTAGAATTGCATCCGTAATGAATGGGCTTGCTGCAGTGAATTGCAATCTAAGAATAGTTGAATTGACTGACATGGAGTTATTATGTAAACGTTGAAAACGTACAAGAATCTTAACGTTTCAATGACAATGGGTCTGCATCCTTCATTCCCATGCACATATGGATGATCTTTGACGTGTTCCATAAAATATTGAGTTTCCATAAGTCCAGTCCTGATTTGTCGAAGTAGATGAAGAATGTTGACGCGTCTAACTTGAGGATCGTGGTCAATCCAACGAATTGCAGCTTCCCAAACAACTTCTTCGTTTTTCACATTTAATTCATCATCACCAAAGATTGCCAATATTTCCGACAATTCCAATTCCAATAGTTCATCACTTTGTTTGGTAACTTGAGCAAAATTTCGCATAAGATATTGATGTGCTTTCATGTGAATATCGTCACAAAAAAAATCTCTGAAAAATTATTAAAATCACACTATAAAATATCGACTAATAGTAATTCAAGTTTGTAGAGTTACTTTGCAAATTGTCTAATGCTTAGGACATTCTTAGGAGTTATTTGACTTTCTATAAACTTTGTGCATTGATTGCGTAGTGAAACAAGACCCAAATAGTCCGCAGCTTGAAGTACCTTAAAGTAATTCATGATAAGAAGTTGAAGCAAAGCTGAAATTGGACTTACAGGTATCACAAACTCGTCACTTAGCATTATCTCTCTTGTGTATGTGAAATGAAGCAAAAATCTCAACAGTTCTGCTCGAAGGTTATGAATGAGAATTTCTGTCTTCCTAGTGTTATGAAGGGTGGTGGTAAACAATGCCCTGAAAAGGTAGAGAAGCTTGAAATGCATCTTTGTTTGAGCAAACGCTTGTTTACCGGAAGTAGTCTGAATTTGCCATAAGAACAACTCGATGGACGAAGAACACCCCACCATCTGAGGTTCGAAGGACTGCATCACACAAACACGTTTGTTTGACAAGTCCCACAAGTCTGAAATAAGCGTTTAGAGAATTCTCTACAGGGGTATGAGGAATGCAGTGTCCATTGCAAATAGCGTTGCACAGCTTTGGCTACAAAACGTTTGCATGAAATATCTACAATTGATGCATGTTTTCAACACAAGTTAAACGAACCTTGAAAAGTTGAACAAGACCTCTTCTTAGCAATATAGCTTCTTCATCTTCAGAATCGTCTGAGCAGCATTCATCATTATTGTTGGAATCAGCCACTTCGGTCATCTTCCTCGGGTCCAACAAATTACAAAAAAGCATCCAACTGCCAAAATTTTTGTTTGAATGTGATTTCTCAATTAATTATTTTTTTCAATCCCCCAGGGAACTGTTAAAACAATATAAAACCAATAAGGCACCAAACGAAAGAATGGTAAGATTATGTTATTACACAGTAAATATTTATGATTTATTTTATTGTTGACGATATTCGAACGATTATTACTCTAGTATTTAAATTAAGATTCATAAAATATGTTTCTGTTTCAATCACAATACAACTAATTTTCTTACATATTAATTTCTAACTAACAAAGCCAACCAACCAACAATCTATTCTTTGGAATTTTAAAACTTGGCCAACTAAGAAAATAATGATTTTGTTTATCACAAAAAACTGTTTTGTCCCTAAAAATTTCATCATTTTATTTATATCATTGGTGACGGTAATTCGGTTGGGCTAAATTTTGATGCTGAAACTGAGCAGGATTAAACATCGGAGGAGCCTGCATTTCATTAGATTCCTGAAATTATAGTTACAGTCATTAACAAGTAGACAAAATATCAACAATAACAAATTACATACCTCTACCCCAAGCGAATCGGATGTTGCTGACGTTAGAAAACTAATAGGTCCTGAATCTGCAGGCATAGGAGGTGGCATAAAAATATTAGGCAATCCTGAGCCTGACGTGGGTGCAACATTTAAAGGCACACTATTGTCTTCATTCTTTAAAGGCCCGTTAGTACTCGTGTTGAAGACATCCACGTAATTGTTGCGTAATTCTAAAAAAAATGACGATAAACAACATGTAACAGTAGTTTAAAACAAATAAAACAAGAGGTCATACTTATTCCTTTAGGGCGTTGAAACTTGTTTGGTGCACCTTGTGGGACGTGATTTACAGCAGCATTAGTATTTCCATTCATCGTTTGCTGCTGATTATTATGCAGTGACGCACCAGGAAGACCATTAGTTAACGGTTGAGACTGATTATGCTGAGTTTGCTGTTGATGCTGAGGTTGTTGTTGTTGCTGCTGATAGGACATGGGGTTGTGGGTAGGTACATTTTGGAAAGCACCAGGAGGACTTCCTCCTGAAGGTATTTGCATAAGATCTATATCCGTTGGTGGAGGGCCTTTAGGCCCATTATCTTCATCATCACCTCCAGAAGTATTTTTCCACGATTTGGTTGTTTCATCCCAGACTATCGTTGGTTCTTTATCGTCGGGAAGAATCATTTGGTTCTTGGGTAAAAACCGACCAAATATACCACTTAATAGTCCTGATTTTTTGGGTTGATTGGAAACTTCCTTCTTTTTTTCCACTTTTTTGCCCGATAAAATGGGGCCATTTCTTTGTTCTGGTGGTTGGCTATTATAATTTGGACGCCCATGGGCTGGAAGAGGTTGCTGAAAAATAATATTCCTTTATAAATACAATTAAAGAACTCTAAAAAATACAACCACAGCTTTGCAAACAAGTCAAAACCAAAATTAATGTAAAAAAAATGTAAATCGTGTAAATGCTGTAAACTAAAATACGATAAATATTATTAAATAAATAAATTAAACAAGAAGCGTGCGAGCTTTTAGTGTTAAGAGAACCGTCCAAAATACCTTTCTAACAGCATGTCTGGGAAAAGTGTTATGTGAATAGCAATCATTTTCATGATCCTTGTAATTATCATAACCACTCTCATTATTAAGGTAACTATCATGTTCAAAACAAGGCTCATTTATATCACAGCATTTCTTGTCAACCGGATAAGTATAAGCTTGTTGCTTTCTATTAGTAATGGAGTTAAAACTAAGGGATTTAGAAATGGGTTGATCGATTGGGAAAGTCGATTTAAATTGTATAGGACTTGATTCAGGAGAAGGAGATTGGGAATGTTGAGGTTCTATTATTGAATTTTTACAATCACTCAGTTTTCTGTCTAATTTACTTAAACCCTCGTAAGGGTTGTTAGCATATTTGCGAGTTCGATTTATCTCTTGAGCACAAGATAAAGGTTTAGGTGTTTTCTCTTGTACAACCTTTGAGTGCAAATTGTCAAGTTGTCGTGATTTAATCGTCTCTGAAGTGGTATCGCCCTTAGTAAATGCTTCATCTTGAAATCGTACCACCCTCTTCTACATAGAGATAGAAAGCATTGTAAAGCATCATTGCAAATATTCCGCTTATATGCATGACTTTAATGACATCAAATCATATAATAAATTATTATGAGTGAATTATTATTTAAATTTTCAATACCTTTAGAACTGAATTGCCATCTCCTGGGCCAATAGAACCGGGGCCGTTCGACATGTAGTTGTACGGCCTATACGAATCTAAAAGAATTAAAATTAGTTGTAAACATTGTTGTTAGACAAAACAAACCAGTGATGCCCGCACTAGATGGGGGATTAACAGGTCCGTTTGAAGAAACTGGATATGTCTGTACATTTGAAGGCGGGTGAAAATTAATTTCGGCACCGTATGAAAAAGAAGGCTTGAATGCAGGTTGTATTGGAGGCGAAGCCTGCCGATGATTCCAATTACTAGAAATTTGGGTTTTATCTTCTGCTGTGGTATAACTAGAAGTTGAGTACATTTCATTTCCAATTGGGACTTGTGGAATTATCGTCGGAGTTTCTAAAGCACCATCTTTTTGAGCAGGGTCATAATTATAAGATGCAGTTGTTGTGATTGGCTGTTGAATTTGATTCCCTTCGTCTAAAATATCTGAGGCTGAAGTAAGACTAAGTTTTCGTGAGGTTGTTTCACTTTCTAGTTGATCTGACATTTTTTTAAGTTCTTCGATCCATGCAGGTTCTCGTGTTTCACGGGACAAATCGCAATATACTAATCGTTCAGCAATATATAAAATAGATCCGGCTAGACTTTTTTCTTTTGTATGTATTCTATTTTTTCTTAGAGATTTTGTCATCTCCTCACAGTAAGAGTATGCTTCTTGTGTAAAACCCATATTGATCAATTCCTTAGTATAGTTGAATTTGCTTTCAATGAATGAAGTGCCCAAGGAAAACTCAGTGTTTGCCAGTGATCTCGCAAATTCATACACTTCAGTCATTTGTGTAGCTTCACGAATGTTATTGATTGATGGAATGTAGCCCAAAAGTAATCCAATTTCTGATTCTGCAGAAAATTCTGATTCTCCCATAAGAAAGCAAAATTGGGCTGCAAACTTCATGTTACGATTCACTGCAATGGCACACAG
>JAAOWG010000866.1:0-10333 GCA_036491945.1 Paranurophorus simplex
AGTGCTCCAACAATTTCATATATTTTACGTGGATTTTGACTAAATGGTATTTCATTAGGCTTGAGAGTCCATTGTAAATATACAATCCCAGCATACATTGAAAGAGCATGAAGAATTCCAGTTAAAATCTACAATAAAATATTTTTGTGTCAGTTACATGAGCTTTCTATGGTCAAGGAAGGAATATTTACTTTACCTTTTGGATAGGATGGGTTCGAGTTGAAAATTGTGGAAATTTTTTGTCATTGCTAAATTTGATGGAAAGAGTTGAAGGAGATATGCAAGTGTAATATAAAATTTTTGAGACAGTGAAAAAGCAATAAAACAATGAGCTATTAAAACGCTGTGAGTTGTTGGAACGACGCATAATGAAAAATTCTGACTTTCTTTTCGAACTTTACTTTGAACGACAAAAGTTATTTGTTAAATTATATGTATGTACATACAATTCATCATTTTTTTTTATTGCCACTACAATACTTATTGATCACATGAAGGTGGAGAATATTTACCAATGGAGGATTTGAACACAAAAAGTAGCCCAGCCGACATATGTATTTGTGAACGTTTGGATAGTGCAATTGGAACAACTCCAGTAATGAGGTGAAGAATGCCAGAATTGTCAGAATGAATTGGGTAATCGGGTTGTCCTTCCGTCCAAATTCCAAGAAACAAATATAAAGATGAGTCACGAGGACTTTTGCCTTGAAAGCATTGAGACTTTGAGAAAGTTGATGGTGGGATTTTGAGCTTCCCAAACGGCTTCCATTCCAAACTACCCTCCAGCATCGTAAGTACTGAGTAGCAAGGGGCCCTGCATCAACTCCATTTCAGTTCCTTGAGGCTTAGCAACTATGGAACAACCTTGTCTATGTTTAGCCCCTTGTTTCCGAACCCGGGTGTTTCCTCTTTAATATTTTGGGAACCCCTTTCTATTGCTTTAAATCCGGGTAACTGATTTCTTCTCGAGCCCAGCACTTTCCCAACCTCGAAAACTCTCTCTTAATCAATAAATTGTCTCCGGGTTTTCCAGTCTATTCTTCAACTTTACATTGGAGAAAATTTTCTCCAGGTTTACTTTCATCCATGGAAGAAAGTGGTGGTGAAAGAATGATACACAAATCTCTTTCTCTCCAACTCGTACAAGAATAAGGACGCGTAGATACGACTTATGACAATTAAAATGCAACAAAGTCCATGTATGCTTTGCATTTGCATTGTTCATTCACACTGTAATCAAGTAATCAATAAGTCCCGACAATACATTCATAACCCAAATTCACAATTAACCCAGATTGCTCATGTTATTTATCCAAGGGAAGCTTTCTCTGTAATATTCCTGTAATTATGAGATTGTTTAGCATAACATTCACGTTTGCGGGTAAGATTTATTTATAAGCCTTGAGATATACATAGATTTGTTTTCAAATAAGCTATTACTGGAAGTATAGTCGCTCAATATTTTGATTCAGAAGTGATTGACAATCTTTTAAATAATTGGAATGGTATGATTTTTTGCATTATACGAATATTCCAATGATTAATGATTGTTTATAACTAAAGACAAACGTCAAGTAATACCAGGTATGCATGTCTTCACAAAAATTGTTTGTAATTTCATATTGATTTCATTTAGGTGTTGGTGATATTGATGCCTTAAGAAAAGATCCATCCATTCAAGCAAAGGTTGCAGAATTGCTGAAGCAACCAAAAGGTTTTTTTAGCATATGTAATGAGTTTAACAATTTAATTTTAAACACGTTTCAGTCCAAAAAATTTTAGTCAGTGAACAGTTTCAAAAGGTAGGACTTTTTGACTAAAAGCAAGCCTTGTAATAAACAGAGCATGAAATATTTTAGTTGAATCAGCTTAATAATATTTTTCTAGTTCGTGGAGCCTCAGAATCTTAAAGGAGTAATTCAAAGTGGAATGCTTCAAAAACTTTTAACTCCAGAAAATGTGGATCAATTGCTTGAATCTCCTGCAACTAAAGCATATCTTGAGGAGAAGGGACATGAAGTCTACAAACTGTATCTTACTAATCCAAAATTCAAGTTACTAATTGGGAAAATTAAAGAGAGTCTGCCTACTATTATTCCACAATGTAAGTAACACTGAAATTTTGTGAAGAACGTTCGACGGCGAAGCTATGAATTTCACTAAAAAATGTTTTTGAAACTACATATAATCACTTTTGTGCTTCCTATTGGATTATTTATAATGATTGAAGAAATTTAATTTCTTAAACTAATTATTTAGTGATAACAAAGCTGGATATTGCTATTGCTTCGAAAACCAAGTTTTTCGCCACTCCATCCATTTATGCAGCAAATGCAACGGTAGTGTTAAACGACACATTGCAAGAAATCCTCCACGCCCAAAATGAAACGGTACCCTCAAACGGCACATTGCTAGAAACCCACATAGCAATTGGAACAATTGTTGAAAATGCGGCGGCGCTACCCGCAACGACCCAAGTTGCTGCCGTTGCACCGGTCGCTCCACCAAAGAAAAAGAGTCATTGGTTTGGTCGTTAATTGTATAGTTTCAATCCAGTATTTTAAATAAAATATTTCATTTATTTATAGTTCATATAAAAAACTAATGAGATCGTTCTAACACTCCAACAATACAAGCTCATATAAATAATCACAAATAACACTAACTAATTGCATTTATGTACTTTCATATATTTAATATAGCTGCTTCATGACAGTCTCTTGGTAATGTTTGTTGCACTAAAACATGCTCAATTGTCGTTAAATATGACACTACATACACTTAAATATTTAGAAAAACAACAATTCTTTGGAATTATTTATACTTATTTATACTTGTATATCATAAATAAATTATTTTGGTGGGCTTTGCTATCAAATATCCAGCTATTAAGCAAATAAACATAAATACAATTTAAAGTACAAAATCTAGAAATTATTTATCTTAACAAAAATAACATTAGCTCCATTTAAATGTAACAATTAATACAGTAAGGTATACAAATATAAAATGAAATCTGCTAACTGGAGCACTTCGACTTGTTAATGCAGAACTGACACTAACAAAATTTGTATCATGGGAGTGACGTCTGTGATTTGGAGAGTCAACAGAACCCTCATCTCCAGGAAACTTTAATTTACTCTCTACAGTTGTGGTATCTGACAAAATATCATGTACGCTATTCAATGAAGCACATATAACTGCAGTGCTACTAGAATGACTTCTTTGACTTCGTTTTCCCAAAACTCCATAATCTGTATTAGCAAATGAGCTGCTTTGACTTAGAAACTCTGCAGAGAGTGAACCTGAAAATTCCGTTTCTTCAGGGCGGACAGATTTGACATTAGAGTCGGAGACGGAAGCGTCAGCTTGTGGTAAATCTTCGTCAGAAATTAACTCGGGATTTGGGCATTTGCTTTTATAGTAATTATTTGTATTGCTTGCAGCACTGCGAGTTGTCAGGGAAGAAAATTCTGGTTTTGGTTTCATTGTTGCAGTGCGAGGACATCCGTAAAAACATAGAGGCAGGCCCCGTAAACGTGTTGGCTCCGACATGAATCCGAATGCGGATGTTTCAGGCATTTTTATTACCACCGTTAGAGATGGGATTGGAATTTTGTCAAAAATCTAAAATAAGAAAACATTATTTTATGTTAATCATATTATCCCAACCGCAATGCATCAGTATTTTAAACATTGTATTTACATACTTTTATCACGTCAATAGTTGTCATTAGATAAGGAAAGTGGATTTTCACATGCTCGCTTTCTGTTATTGTTTCAATGATAACATTTCCAGCGGTTGTAAACCCGTCCGAAAACATTCCAGGTACTTCATCAAATGTTGCTTGATAAGTTTTGCGATCCGAGCATTGATTATGTTTTATTAATACTGTGACCTGTGGTAAAATACTAAATTAATAACTACCTCTGCATTACAATACAAATTACAAATATTTACAAGAGTTGTTGCTGTTATATCTTTTGGCAAAGGAGATAATCCACCTTTGTTTGTGATTTGCACTGCAAATTCTGGAGTGTCAATTAGATTCCAAGCACCGGCAAGACTACAGTAGTTTATATCTGTGTAATTAAGAGTTTCCGAGAAACTTTTAAGGTTTGTCAAGCCAAACAGAGCACACCCAACCATTGTGGGGTTATCTTCAGATATTTTTGGAGCACATTTATCTGATTGAGAAGTACGACCCTTATTTGATCTATCTCTTGTTTTTCCGTGATGGTTATGATGACTGATTTCATGATTGCTGCCACTTGAATTGTTTTCATCCGAACCTTTCACCAATCCATCAACACAATTTTTTGAAATAGGACCATTGACCATGTCCCTCACAAGTTTTTCAAAGAAATGAAAGTTTAAATTTCCTCTGCATCTTCTGGATGTCTTCTTCATACAATCTTTGAGGTCGTGGGATAATGAGCATAATGTAGTTAAATCACTTGGCTGATCTTCATACACGGATTTCATGGTGTTGTATATTTGAAGACATGATTTTTCAAAGTCACATATGTGTTCAGAGTTTCCTGTAACGAATTAAATTTTTTAGGTTAAAAAGGGTCAGTGATGATAAAAATAATCACCTTAAATCTTATCAAGTTAAATATTACATGTTCGATCAATTTACTTGTCTTTGTTCAAGTACTCCCTTACAATGATTCCACTGCTTTTTAAGAATTGTGGAAGTAATTGATTTAATGCGTAGGACCAAAAGTGGCCATTCTAGTTTTTTTAAACAGTTGGAATTATCATAAGAAACCTTAAACCACCCTACAAACATATGCAATTATTTATGTATTTATAAATACAAGCTATTGTATATAATATCTAAATTTTTAATAATTACATAAAAATTAAAGAATGGACGTATTTCAACTAAAAAATCATAAAATAGTATAGATTTTGCATTTAGGAGTAATTTTCTTGAAAAAACTTTGAAAGTCTTCATGAATAAATGTACATACAGAAAAGCTACATTGTACTATTGCACATAACCATCATAAATTATTTGCATTTTATTTTCTTAATTTTATTAGTTCGCCTAAATAGGATTCACTACCAAAACCTTAGCCAATCTAATAAAGTCCCATTAAAATGGGTATTCCCTTTGTATGGAAATATTTTGGTTGTATGCATGGGTTGATTAAAATCATTTGTGACAATTAATCACGATGAAACCACATTGTGTTCAGGTTTTACAGCTTTTATGGTTTTCAACTGTCAACTTAATGGGTAGATTTGCAAACTGCTGCAGAGTACATAAATTGCTCAAAACAGGTGCCTAGCTTAATAATACCATAGCAAGGTACTTGCCTAGTTTTTAGGTGGGAATAATGAGTAACATATATTATTAATTTCTAAAAACATGTTTACAACTTAATCATAGGTACCTGGAATAATGGTGACGAATATTGTGAAAACAGCAACAATCAGAGATAAAGTAAGCTCCATTTTTGGTTCAAAAATTTCCAATTTTGTCCTCACAACAATGAAGTACAATTATTCGTTGGTTGCATTATTTCATTAAAATATCTCGAGACTATGGTTTAGCAGATTTTGAATGGAAAATCCAATGCTGATGGGTCGATGTACTTTGGTTAAACTTGTTTCGAATCCGAGATAATTTTGCTGCCTGATTGAATGCAGGAAGTGATTGCAATTGTGCAAAACATTCACTCAAGGAGCAGGATCATGAAATTATTCCATGTGTTAAATGTTGAGTCTTTATAATCTGCAAACTGAAATAAAACACCAATTTTATTTTGATTTTACGACATTTTTGCAGTAAAACATTTAACCTACTTCATTGAACAGTATTAAGTTCAAAAGTTTAATGTTCATGTAAAATAATAGTAATAACTTATCTTTAATGCTCATCTTTACTCTGTTTGATACAAAATTCATGGTTTTTAGACCTGCACTCAAGTTTTAATGATCGAATAACCATAATTTGCAAATGAATTTTGAGAGTGATTTACAGTGTTATTTCAAACATCACGTACATATTGACGTAACACACTGAAGAAGTGAATAAAACCTAACAAAATGTTATTGAGTTAATGTTGTTGATTTCATAATATTCCAGCTTATCATTACCATTCATATTCATTGATCAAAGCATATCCAAAGCATAAAGCATCGTTTATATTCCATAATTTCCATTAACAATATTTACAATCCTTAAAAATTCAAGGAGATCTACCAATACTTAATCATCTCCATTAAATCCACTTGCTTGATATATTTACATGTCATGAATAATAAAGTTTTCCACAACGCAATCTTGAATAATGGTCAACTAAATTTACTGCGGTTTAGTGCAATCTAATTCAGTCAAGCCTAGAAATATAGACGTCTGTAATAATATAATAAATTACTTACTAACAAGTGTATTGAATAAGTATATTTGTTGAAGTTTATTGGAAGAAATTGAGGACAGGCTAGTTATACCAACAAGATGATGACTTAATCAATAAAATATTTGCTGAATACCATATATCCCTGACTCACTCTTTCATTTCTCAAGTATAAGCATCTCAAAAATCTTTCATTTCTTAAGATTTGTTTGTAGTTTCTTAAGAAATATTTTGAAATTCACATGAAACCATTATTACTTACTTTAGCTAAAGATTGTAACCAATCCGGGTTTACTTCAAGTTAAAAAACACTTGCACAAATGGTAAAAACCAATAAAATGAATGTACCACAGCACAGAGATGTTCTAGGAGTCAATGTAAAAGGCAGACTGCGCGTCTGCAACGGTGCGACTTTTTGGCAGATGTGAATTCTGGTTTGGATTTTTTTCTATTACAGTACAAAGTAGTCAAGAATAATTTGAGTGGGATGCAAAATGGACGAAGATAGTTTGCCAACTACGGTTCTTTCTACATAAAGTGTCCAAGAGCAAAAAAACAGGTTCTTTGACTACAACAAACTCAATACAAACTAATGAACCGAATGGATAAGAAATGACCTGACCTATGCTTATACAGAGAAATCTATAGAAAGAGCCTCTGTTGCCAACTACTACTAAATGTATAAGAAGAAAGGGAAGATGTGATCCGATTCTGCTCACAGAAAATGTGGACAAATGCCACCACAGCCCAAGCTGTCTGCTCAGGAATAATCCTATATCTTACATCATAAAAGAAAAATATATAATCCCACTACTTTTATACTGCTTATACTTAATAGCCAAAAATGAATAGACTTTGACACCACTATTCGGTTGAATTCAATAATGCAAATGATAAGAAATAAATGGATTGCACTTGGAACATAACAATACATCTTTTTGCATTCAATTATGAATGAACAAAATTAGCTATTGCACAATACATACTTTTTAGAATTATACAATTTTGCATAAATTTGTTTTTGCACAAAATATGAAATTGAAAAAGATTTATGTGTATATAAATAAAAATAATTTTCAATTGGCTTAATTCCAGATAATCATCCTAAAGGGGATCTAGTTATTCTTGAAATCAAAAGAGATTTAATGCCTTGCCATCTTTGTGTCAACTATTTGTATCCTCTTCCAAAAACCTTAAAATTCATCACCAAGTGTATGGAGCTATGCCAAATTATTTACAATACAAATCTTCGTACCACAGGCTTCGTTGAGGTAAGTTAAAAAAATAAAGAAAATAAATACTTTGTTGCAAGTTTGTTTAAAACAAGGGAATAAGTGATTGTGTATTTTAATTATAAGCAAAAAGCCATCCGTTAGAAAAAGCAATTTATTACTTTAAAATTCCAATAAATAAATGTGAAACAAGAAAAAAAGTTGGCAGGAATTAGATAAAGAAGCCAGGAATCTTTCTGGTTTATAAATTATTAAACCAAGAAACCTCTTGGGTTTGTCAAAATGATATTTTGTGACAAAAATTGCTCATCTTTTATATTTTGATTTGAAATGCTACAGAAGCTTAATTCCATGATCGTATCATCTGAAAATAGACCAAGAAGTCGAATTTGTATCTGGGACTTACTTACTTTATATAGTTGGATAAATGAAATTGAGAATTTTTTATGAAACTTGTAAACATTTGATATAACTGTTTTCTTACCATCACTGACTGACTGGCTATATTTAAGCATCGAATAGTTTCCACATTACATGAAAAATCACTGTTACACCAATTTATCAGTCTGCTTCCTCTTTACATAACAAGGAATTATGTATTATGTATGGTTAGGTGAGGCTGCACTTTTATAATAGAGGTTTCAGTTAAATAAAATTATGTGATCTTATAAAGTGCCCAGTCACGACTGGACATTTACTTTATTTCTACCTGTATCACAATCAAGAGCTTAGAAATCGTGAAAAGTTACCACAAACTGCGTATGCCTGTGATTTACATAACCACAAATTGCAGCCACTATAAAAAGTATGTTTCTTGCTCAAAGGACAGTTGAGAACTGAACCAAAATGCCAAAAGTCAACCAGTTTATGAGTCAAGTGAAGGGAACAATTAGTACAAAAGATTTTATGATTTCCAGTTGAATTGTAAAGAAAATCAAAGAGTGTCAGCCAGTTTGGGATTGCTATACAAAACAACTTTTTACTCATTTATCTTATCGCTATTATATACATACATGTGTACGCAGTTAAGGGTACAATAGAGTTGAACCATTATCATATCTGAACCAAGTGTAAAGCCCTCAGTTCAATTTAGATTGGAAATTTTTAATAGATAATGAACAAATCATTTCACACCTTACACACCTGAACCACCTGCAAGGGACGTGACATTTTTCTTGAGAAATGTATTAAAACCAAAGCTTTATGACAAAAGGACTGGACTAAAAATAAAATTTTAAGCTTTTTCAAACCCAGACTGCACGACTATTTGGTCAAAGGGATTATAAAGGTTGTAAAAGAATGGACATGAAGGATTTACAATATACAATAGAACCATTTGTTCACAAGGAGAACGGACATTTGTCAAAATCATGTTGAGGTTCTTGGAGAAAAGGGTCCATCACTTGACATGACGTTTAAAATGGAATTGAAAATTCATTTCAAGGGACAATAATGAATACAATATATTATTGTTGGTTGAGGACTTTTAATATTTTTGCAGAGTCATGAGCTAAGGAATGAAAAGGGTTTTGTGTATCAGGGATACATGGAGTTAAATCCTGTTTTGTAGACTTTTAGATTGAAGTAATATTTGGAATTTAACAAAAAAATGTGATTTCTAGATATGTAATGTGAAATACAAATAACTCGTATGTATGTATGTGATGGTCTCTTGTGATGGACCAAAAATAAATATGAATTTACATCTAATTTCTTTCCATACCATAGCAAAGTTATTTAATTAAATGCTAGTGTTTCCGCTTCGGGAAACCTCAAACAAAACAAGTGAAAATATAAAAAAAATGACAAAACTCACCTGCTTTCATTTACAAACTTTAAAAACATATATTTATATTCCAAATACATATTGTATATAGAGTTTCATTCGAACAACTCCACTTCTCATCAACCAAATGCAATTTCACTAATCCTTTGGATCTAAATTGCATTATTTCGTGCAATTAAGTATCAAAGTCAAAGTCAATGGTTTCTGCTTAATTATATACTACTGCACCAACTGCCTGCCACCCCCACCAGTATCCCACATTTTGAAGTTAAACAATTTCAGCTGGTAATGTAAGATTTCTCACAAAAGCGTGAACAAAAGTACCTAAACCAAAATGTAGCGTTGAACCTGCATGAGTTGTTGAATGTCTGATCAAGAACTGGACTAAAGCATAGACGAAGCATAAGAAGAAAAAGGTTTTCTAATGAAATGAGATGGTGCATGTCATGGCATACAAACGTAAGGATTTGAGTCCAAAGGCAAGGTTACATGTAATGAAATGAATTTGAGCCTTCGTCTTAAATCCTCCTCCTCCTCTTCTCCTTATTGTTGTATCCAAAAAAGCCAACATAGGGCTCTACATTCACTTCAATAAAGAAAAACATCATGCTTAGAACTTTTTAGTAACAACAACTTCATGGACACTACATACATACGTAATGAAAAGAAGTGCTTAAAGTGAACCCTCCTTCAGCTAACGAAGGCTTGGTAATAAAGTGAAAAAAAATTTTAACTTATAGTTATTATTATTACTACCAACATTTGTTAGCATTCAAAAGCTAAGGGGATTTTTGAAGGCTTCTACGAATGCATCTTCTCCACAAAGATCACTCAGCATCAACAGTGGTGTTGTATCGCATAACTATCATAATAATATAGCCTTAGTACTCGAATGATATTTCCAAAACAAATTTAGTTTGCTATAAACTCTTGAAACAAAAGC
>JAAOWG010000867.1:0-10298 GCA_036491945.1 Paranurophorus simplex
CTTCGTGCCAAACTAATCCTAGCCTTTTGACCTCCGCTTAACGTAATTCCCCTTTCCCCCACCGATGTCATATCACCGTGATCAAGTTGATGAAAATCATCCTAATGCAACAACAAACAGAATTGCGTGACATTTTTCAACGATGAACGATAACCATAATTAGATTCATACTTTAAGAGCACAAGCGGTAACGACTTGTTCATATCGAACCGGATCGTATTGTTCTCCAAATAAAATATTCTGACGAAGATTACCAGGAAATATCCAAGACTCTTGAGAAGCGTATGAGACTTTCCCATTTATTGTTTGTGTCCCATTTAGCAGCAATGGAATTTCAGAGATCAATAAATGCAGTAAAGAGGTCTATCAATTACAAACAAAAACAGTTGAGATGCTAATTGGGCATCTATTAATAATTGGGACATCATTTTTTTTACTTTTCCACAACCAACAGAACCAATAACCATGATAAGTTGATTTCCTTTTAACGAAACATCCAAATTGTTAAGTGCCGATTTTTCAGTTCCTTCCCACGACGCTGTTACACCCTTCAAGTGAATTTCTCCCTGATTATTGATAAATTCAATGTTGCTTGCTTCATTGTTCTCAGTCTTGTTGCTATCTTGCTCGGGAAGGAGGAGAAATTCCTTAAATATATTAGTTTATTTTCAATCATTTCAATACAGAATTGACCCCACCTGTACTCTTTTTATGGCGACCATTGTTTCACCTATATTGTTCATATATTGTTTCATATATCATATCATATATGTTTCATTATGTTTCACCTAATCCAGACACGCCATATGCAAAAAAGAAAACTAAAGATTCAACCAAAGTCAAAGATATTGCAACGCAAAAGAACGCTTTATCAGCAGTTAAATGATGTCCTTCCAAGACATAAATAAGTATTACAAGAAAGGCACAGAGCCTTGTAGAGAAAGTGTAAAGTGAAAGAAAGAATCCTTTCAAGTTTGCTCTTTTCCCAAGTTCGTGAATTTCTTTCCTACAATTTCAACGTTTCACTTTTGATTGTATCTACCACAATCAGTACCTTCGAATATTACTGATTAGAGCTGAAAAGGGTTTTTCCCAAGCGTACATCTTAATGACTCGTATTGCCATTACAATTTCTGACATGATCTTACTCCGTTCATCAGTTTTGATGGCCACTGATTGTCGAAATTTTGCTGCTAGTCGACCATTTAATACTGTACGGGAAAATCTTTTTTACAAAAATTTCGTCGTCAAAATCATCATCTTACTTTGAGTTGGTAGAATAAAAAACATAAACCCTACAGAAGCAAAAGCTGCAACTCCCATCTCATCATAAAGTAGGTAAAGTAATATCACTTGTTGTATTGGGGCAATTATTATATACAAAATAAATATTATTTGAAGATCAAATCTGCTTAAATCATTCGACAAAAGGTTTAAGACTAGTCCAATAGATCCTTCTCCTGTTTTCAGTCGCAATGCCTAAAATCATGAACAAATGTAGACATATACATTACATTAAAAGAAAATGCATATTATGTACCTTTTGATAAATTAATGATGATGTAGCTGTGCGACAAAAAAGACCCACACGTACCATAAGATACACACATTGATGCATTAATAAATCATGTGCTAAAGAACAAAGGCAAACAATTCCAGCATAAGTTGCTTGATCACTTTTACTTGCAGCCTCATCACTAAAAGATCGAACTAATCGGCGTAAATATATTGGCTGCATTATTCTGAAATTATTATCCTCATGAAAGTTTGCACAAAGCTACATATTTTTTACCTGACAAATAATTCATCAAATCCTACAACAATTAAGTATATTAATATTGACCAATAATGGATTGATAACAAAGCCTTCCAAAATTGAGGAGTTTTTCCTGTTTCCTTTGTACTTTTCAGCACTTTGTCCCAAGCTCTATGATTTGATATTCAGCTGTAAACTGCACTAATCCAATGCATACTCACCTCTGGAGCTTTTTTTCAGTGCGATTTGATGTATAAACTTTAGGTGTATCGTATAAATCGTTGATTGAAAGATCAGATGCAAATCCTTTATGAAATAATGGTATAACCCAAATAAAAAAAAATTTAGAAAAATAGTTTGCAGTCTCCCAAGGATTTTTCACATGTTTCTTAAAAGCAGTCTCCATATTCTGTACTTAAACGTATAAAAATATTTAAATTATTACTTTAAAGGTAATAATGAACTGAGTTATTGGAGTTCAAGTACTTAATATTAAGTAAATATGAAAAGAATTGAATTGAAAGTTGTGAAAGCAAGATACTGGATTTTTATTATTTTTACATGCTCTGTAATCACTAACAATTATCATGAAGTCTTGTCGTGTTGAAATAATGCAATTGGCATTAAGCTCTTTTTGTTTGATGAAATCTGATAACTCTTTAAATCATTTAATTTACTTTCGTGTGAGAACAATTACTGTTCTGTCCATTATACTCAAAATGCTTCGTTTGCTATTGAAAATGAGAACCGATGTCATTTGACTTCCAGTCAATATTTCAACAATTAACAAGAAATGGAGTAGGGTTTAGTTTATGACTAAAGTTTATTAGTTATTACGATATATTCTCAACAAGATTAAGTAATGAAACTGTACACCCACAGATTATTGAAATTATTTTTTGACACAGCACCGGTTCCTATATACCCGGAAAATTCCGACGGGGGTTTCTGTTCCATTTTCCTCAGTCTTTGTTCTAGAATTTCTTTTACTTTGTAGGCACAATGGATTTATGCCTTAGACTATTAAATAAAATAAAATCATAAATATAAACGTAAAGTTGTGATGTTATCCTTATACTCTGTTAAATCTGTAAACACCGAAATATATTAATGTTTAAAACATCTTTTAAAGCATTATACATTTTGAGTCATTACTCAAGGTAATGTGACAATTTCATCAAACAATTCGATGCATCTCCTTCATGCACAGAGATGCAATGAGATAAGCACAAAGGGACACAATTCAACAGAAATCACACGATCTTCGACTTATGTAATTAAACGGACCATTTAAACCTGTCACAATGAAGTAATAAAATCATCACTCAACTCAATAAATATTTATTTAACAAATCTTAAACAATTTCAAGTAGTCAATTAATTCTTATTCGATAACATTTAAATTCTCTCATAAGTCATTTCAGCTTTGCATCCACTTAGTGTAAACAAAATTCCATCCTAATGGAAAGGAATTAGATATAAACCAAATATTTTGTTTTATTTCCATACCCTAATGAGATACGGGATATCTTTCCAAAATTCAAAATGTGGAATCATCTCATAACCATCAGCGCCCCTCAATAATTTTCTTAGCAATATTCCACCTCCGAAATAGCACAAACATATCAAAAAGAAAAAAATGCAAAATGTTGTACCAACAGAATAACCTTGGTCGATAATTGGATAAGGTGTGGTTAAGAAGGGCACAATTGTGGAATCGGTCATGATTTCAAATATCTATTTATACATTGAAAAACTTTGGACAAAAAATTTAACACTATATCCAAACTAAATACGTACATATGTTATTCTTCGCACTTTCGTATGACTAAAAAAGTTGTTATGCAATGCAGTATGCAAGAAATCATGCTATAAAGTTATAGTTTGCTAAACTTATGGGTTTATTATGTAGGGGACACTAGCTAAAATGAAAATCATTTTAATTTTAAACCACCTATTATAATTGTGATTTTATTACATACTTTCAATCTAAATATTTTATGCTCTACACAAAAAATATTTACTAGATCATGACATGGTCATCTAATTTTATAAATATATCATTAAACCTTCAGAAGATTTTATTTATGTAAATTAGAGTGCATACATAATTGACTTGACAATGTGTGTTTTTCTGGCTGTTATGATGTGTTCTATTTCTGATATGCATGTTAGGATAAATCAATATGCTGTATTTTCTTTGTTACTGGTTATTTAGTTTCTTTGCTTGGCCCTGTCATTTCCATTTGGTCTGAAAAGCAAATCGATAATAATGTTGTAAATGTAAGATTAGGTTGAAACTGTCGGGTTAGGTTGTCAGACAAAAATATGTTTGTAGATCAAGTTTTGAAGGTCAATATTTAAACCATGCATTCTTGGATAATTGGATAGTCTTATGATATTCCATACAGACAGAGACAGCGACCGAGATATTTAATTTACTTACATATATATGGATTAATTTTATAATATTGATTAACAAAACTGGTTTACAACTTAAATAGCATTTAAGATTAAAAGCCCATGGAGCAAGAGTATTCAACAATCCTTCATTCATCCAGCAACAACTGCATAACAGATTTTAACAATGCAACTTTTAGCTCTCTCGATTCTAGTGGGTGTGGTTGGGGCACGAAAGGACACAAATACGAATAAATTCATCGACCTTACCCATGCTTTTAATAATGAAACTGTAACATGGCCCGGAAGAACCTCACAATTTAACGTTGAAATTGAAGGGGAAACGCCCGACGGAATATGGTAAGAGAAAAACCACAAGAACAAAGGAATAAATTATTTTCTTGAAGGATTGCATCCAAAGGTTTTTGCACTTCTGAACACACAGCCACTCATATTGACTCCCCTTATCATTTCCATAAAAACGGAAGAACATTGAGTGAAATCCCTCTTGAGGATTTAATTGATAGGCCCGCAGTGATGATCGACATTTTCGATAAGGTTCACAAGGTGGTTGATGGGCAATTCAAAGTTATTGAGAATTATGTCCTTACTAGAGCAGATATACTTGAGTAAAGTTCTGCTTCCGCTTTAACTGTTTATTGAGTATCATGGTTTTCAGATGGGAATATAAAAACGGAGAAATTCCTCAAGGTTCTATTGTCCTTTTAAGAACGGGTTGGGACTCCAGATGGGGAGATTCAAAGGCCTTTCGTGGCGAAAAGAAAGAACATAAAGCACCCAATAATGGCACAGGAAATAATGAAGTGAACGTTGGAGATTTAGATCTGAATTTCCCAGGTTAGGAATTACTATAGCTTTGGACTGCTATATTATTGATCTTTTTTTGCATAGGCTATGATAGTTCGGCAGCAAGATTTCTTGCAGTTGAAAGAGGTGTAACTGGGGTAGGAATTGATGTGCTTAGTATTGATGCTGGATCAAATTCAAGGGTAATTTCGCCACTAATCAAGGTTTATTTAAATGTGAACATTTTGCAGTTTTTCCCTGCTCATCAAATTTTTGCTGCAAGGAGCATTTGGATGTTAGAAATGGTTGCTAATCTTCATCTTCTTCCACCACGAGGATTTAACTTGTGGGTTGTACCATTTAAAATTGATAAAGGGACTGGGGCACCCACCCGAGTTCTAGCAAGAATTAACTAACATACTATGTAATTTCTTAATTGTTCCCAAATTCAATTTATGTAAATTGCAATAAACCTTGTGAAGATAGTAATGTTTATTTTTGGAATCAATACACGCAAAGCCATCGTCATCGTCAGCTTTGAATGAAAATGATTTGATGTGGTGACCATACTTATTATTGTATTGGATGCAATTTTGTACATTAAAGCATTTTTTGTTAACATACAATTCATTGTGTTCATGAGGCAAGGCAATACATAAGGCACAACCAGTCAATGTCTAATTTGGTTGTTGACTAATTTGTAGTAGATTTGTAGTAGACCAAGTAATTGTGAGTAGCGATACGATTGTAGCGGTGTGTATCTAACAATTGAACTATGATAGTGCCATTATGTAAGAAGATGCAAATATTACCTTTTTGCTTTTATTCTTATTCTTTCATTAGATATTCACTCACGACACTCATAAGATCCTTGAATAATTAGGTCACAACATGAATAGAATTTACATTATTTTGCTGCTAATTGCCAATGCATATTCGTTTTCAGTATCTGTTCCACCCACCCGATCCGTATGCAGAACGATGACACCGGGACATGGTAAAAAGATACAAACATCAACCCCCCCATATCAAGTTACATCAGACGTTGGCGAAGTTAATGGTGGAAAATCGGTTCAAAGTAAGGCAATTACAAAAATGATGGAGGGATTTATAATTGAATACCTTTGCAGTAACAATTTCTGGAAAAAATGGGGAGAAATTTAAAGGGTTTTATATTCAAGTTAAAGATGCAAAAGAGAACCCTATTGGAACATTTATTCCAAATAAAAATGTCAAAACTCATGGTTGCAGTGGAATAAAATCAAACGCTGCACACCATTTAAACGCTGAAGACAAAAGCGAAATTCAAGTAGACTGGGTATCACCTAAAAGTTACAAAGGAGCAGTTAATATAAGGTGAGAAACTGGATTAAGGGAATAATAATAATAATATTTGTTGAATTTATCTAAATATGCAGGGCAACTGTTGTTCAAAATTATGCAACTATTTGGACATCTTTGACCACAAATGAAATTGATGTAAAATAAAACTATTGACAAGTGCAAACATTATGTAAGTAACATAAACTGCAGCATCTACATATGTACATAAATACCTAATAAATACTTGAGTCTTGAGTTAACGATATTTGACTATTTATTTGATTATTTATTTGATTATTTATTAGACTTTCAAATCTTCAACTGCCACTCTTTATATTTTTATCTCCATGGATCAATTAGACAAGTCCTTCCTTCCTTGTTCTAAATATCCTGCTGTCTGAATATCTTGTCCTTATCTGCTTTCCATTATTTAAATGTCATTGATTTCAAAGTACTTTTTATATTGATTGCCAATTAGGTAGAAACATTTCCACGTTCTTGCATGATATTTTTCATGTCAATTCTATCTAATTAAGATAAAGTTGAAGCATGCACTGCACGGCGTCGTATTCTTTGGCCAATTATTTTATTTTCCTATGACATTCAAAATAGGTATCATGGCATTAAACTTGTTTGTTCTTCTTGTATTACCATCTTTAATCCATACTGCCTCAAGTGACCCTAAATTTACTGAATTAAATATTTTCTTGAATAAGCTTCTAACAAATTTGCCATCTTGTTCACTAGTTCAATATGGAATTGACAATTCCATATTCCCAATTCAGCATCGGGATTCTTTTATAATTCAAGAGGAAGGAAATTTATCCACATCTTTGGATGTTCATCGTCTCAGAACTAAATGTACCCTTGCTATTCTAAACCTTCCAAATCTTGCACAAACTTCTGCCGCACAATTATATCAGCAAATCCAAAGTTGGTCTCCAATTATTAAGAAGGATGAAGATTTCTACACATTCCTAACACCTTTCGAAGACAAACTTCGTTCATCACAACTTGGTTCAGGGATAAAATACAAAATAATAATTCATCCGAAGGAATTGACATTGAAAAGCATTTGTTTCCACTGCGATTCTGGTCAATCTTCCCCAATTTTTGTAACATTACCACATTTATTTCCAGATTATACAAAAAATCTTTGGGGTAAAATATTCACCGTTGGCACACCCACAGGGACAAGATGGTTAAATGAAATCCGCAATGACAATGGAAAATGGATAGCTAAACGTGGAATATACAAAATAGTTATGGATAACTTAATGCTGAAATATAATTTCTCTTGCATCTTTTTCCCTTCGCTTGGGGATGGTGGTACGGGAACACAATTAAAGAATGGTTCATGGCTTGGATCTGTTGGAAGTGTTGTTTCAAAAGTATCAGACTTTGGACACGTTACAGGTCAAACTTGGTCAAGAAACAAAGTTGTTGGATTCACTTATCCAATAACATATGAAACGCTAACCTACAGCACTGGACAGCCACTTCCAACTTATTCATGGAAAGCAATACTTTGGCCGCTTGGAGATTCTGTTTGGATTTGTGTTGGATTATCATGCATCCTTGCAAATGTCATTATAATTTATTTGGTGAGAAAATCTCAAGAAAAATTTCGCATTGTTCACATAATTATATATACATTGGCCACACTTCTTGAACAAGATGGAGCAAAAAGATTGAAGGGCAATGCATTAAGATTATTTGTTTGTTTTTGGTTATTTTTTACTCTGGTGATAAGTACAGCATACAGATCAAAACTTGTTTCTCTATTATCATTTCCGAATTTATCCCAAGCACCAAAAACGTTTGAGGAACTTGCAAATTCCCATGAATTTACATTTGCTCTCCAATATATCCATGGAGCAGCATTTTCTTTGTTGAGAACATCGCCAAATCCAACGTATCAAAAAATCTTTAATCGAATGGAACTGGAAGAGGATGAGGTGAAATGTTTTGAAAGAGTTGTTGGGAAAAAGTTTGCCTGCATTTCATGGACAAGTATTGCGGATTATGTTTTTCGTAAAAATTTGAGTGATGCTTATGGCCGAGTTCCTGTTGTAAAAGCAGGTGTGACAACATGTTTTTTGAATGTTGGGATAATTATGGAAAAAAGAGCAATTTGGTTGGGAAATTTTGATAAAACCTTAATATTGGCTGAGGGAGCTGGTTTATTCAAGAGATGGTGGGAAGATGACATGAGATTTGTGGATAGAGAAAGAAAACAATGGGAAAACGGAACAAGAAGTAGAAATTGGGATCAAGGAAAAGATAATGGGGGAAGGTTAGGACTTAAACATTTTAGAGGATGTTATTATTTATTGGCATTGGGATTATTGGGGGGTGGGGTTTTATTTATGTGGGAATTGTGGACCCACTGGAAAGGCAATAAACTAAAACAAGGCGATATATATTTTTAAATGAATTGTTGTAAATTGTTATGTTATACATGCATATGTACATATTTAATTAAAATTTAGGTTTAAGAATTTAGAAATTGATAATTTCCTCGCTTGAATAAAACGTAATAGTCTCAACTAAGGGATTCTGTTTGTAAAACAATATTGACTAGTTTTTCACAAGTAAATTGACACTTGTTATTAGGGGTTCATTAATTAAATATTAGGGTTTCACACGCACATGCACATATGCACACTAACAGTTTCATTAATTTTAGCAATGAAAATTTATATGTGATATAATAAAAAAATAACATTAAATCATTTTAAGCGAAAATGGGATCATTTATTATATCAAAAAATAAACATCATCATCCTAGTAATCATATTGAAATCTTTATCCCCGTTTAGTTCATAAAACTGAATCTTTACCATGATCAAATAACTACAACTCTGATTCAGAATATTTATTCATTATGCTAACACAATTTATATCAAGAAGGAAGTCTAGTTGATAATGTCGATGCCTCTCAATCCTTGTTAACCCAAACGACCCAATGTGAGCTTCATTTTCATACTACTTCCTCCCAGTTTATTCCATCCCTTACGAGCATTTGCAGCATAAAATTTTTCTTAGTTTTTTAGAAAAAAACGAGAAAATGGCACATGGACCTTGCTGTTGCATTTCAAATGAGATTGGAATAAAAATCTACATTATTTACAAAATTGTAAGTATCCGACTTGTGCAACACTGTCTCATATTTTATGTACAAATTATAGATTGAGGAAATCTGGAATTTCATTGAAGGACAAAAAGTTATCATTATTGGTGGAGTAGGGTTTGGATTGACAAACTGTGAGGTGTCCGACACGACAAAACAAAATATAGCAGTGGTTTCATTTTTCATCCTCATCGCTGGTTTACTCATCATAATTTCTGCAATCATCTCACTTTACCTCACTTGGTATTTATGGAAGGCTGTGATTGAGGTATGTAAATCAACAATCTTGAAATCTAAAAATGCTTACATGATTTACATATTTGCAGCGTGATCAGAACAAGCTTCGCCTTTGGATGATTATAACTGGAGTTTTGACCGGACTATCTGTCTTCCTTAGCCTTTTAACGGATTTCATGAATGTTTTGGGACTTATCGATGAGGTTTTTGAAGTACTTATTTATATCTGGGTGATTGTGGCAATTTTCGCCTTCAAAAAAGAATTGATGAGAACTGACAACACCAAAGGGAACGAATTTAATAATCCATTGGGGGTTTGATTTTTTGAAATTGAGTATTGCAAGAAGCTCTTCTGTTCGATTGGGGAAATAATTATGTTACAATTATAGAAATCTAAAAATTACTTGACACCGAGGATTTAATTGGTATAATAAATGCTATCTGATGAATTTCTATTTTCCTGAGTTATTTGTGAATTCGGGACGGAAGAGGATTCCTGAGGTTTCAGTGCGAACATCCTTATAAAAGAGCAATGTAGCTGCCTGCCTGCGTCCCATCTATAGCTATTGGTTGATTCAAAACTCACGTGCCTTACAGTAACTCACGTTATAGCACGAAAAAAAAATTTCCCCTAGGTGGCGC
>JAAOWG010000868.1:0-10295 GCA_036491945.1 Paranurophorus simplex
CCTTGTGATTTTTCAACTTTGAAACCCGATAGGGTCGGAACGGAGCGTTTCCGCGCAAAACGGTTTTCACCATTGTACTCAGTATACCATAGGGTATTTATAAAAAAAAATTCAGGTCAATTTTTAACTGAAGAATTTCCGCGAATTTTTGTGGATTTGCGAGAAATTCGAATATTTTTCCTAAAATTCGCAATATCAAATACGCAAATATTTGCAAATATTCACCAAATTTTTCTCTCAGCCATTTAACCCCCCCAATTCAAAGGGAGCCAACGCACGACAAAGTTTTCCTTGATCCTCAACACTCTGAACTTATCTCTGACGGAGGTAAAAAATTTTTTTCAAACTAATCTCATTAACTTTTCCTAGTCATCGCCTGCTATTTGGCAAACTTTGCCTGGAACGGGCTGCAAGATAAGGGAAGATGTTTCGTCGTCGGATGTGGCGTGGATCTCATCTGGCTGGGCGTCCTTTATTGCGGCAGTGGCGTCTTTTTGAGGGGATAGTTCACTTGTTGAAATATTATGATTATTTGCATATTTTTGCCATTGTTAATTTTAGAACTAGGATGTGGGTTTTTACAGGATATTTTGCGATTTTATTGTGAAGGGGAATAAAAGTGTTTTTTGTAAGCTTATTATTTTGTGGGGGGGATGTTTGCGAAAAAAATTGCGAATATTGCGAATAATTTGGATGCTAATGTACAATTAATGCATAATTCAGCACCAAATCAATCACCATGCATGATAAATCGCAGTTTGAGATTTGTAGATCCGTTGCTAAGGACTAATTGTCTCACCTAAGAAAAAACTTTCATACACGAAACGAACAACGGGGAAATAAAAAACTTTCTGGGCTTGAAGAACAACAACGCGGAAATGAAATGCTCCTGGAATTGTTTTGAAATTCAAAATGAATTTCAAACAATTCCAAAAGTGTTTCATTTCCGTGTTCTCAATTTGTGCTGCTATAAAAACTGCGCTATTCATAACCTCCGATTCATTAATATTTCAAAGTGTTTTCAATTTCTCACGAGCTATAATTTCCTCTTCAAAGGAAAGATTTAGAAATCATGAGTTGTCGCAACTCTAAAACCATTCAACTGAATTTTTTTCATCCGCAAAATGAAAAGAGGTAATTAGTGGAATTGGGTGTTATCGGGAATTTTATAATATTTTTTACTTTGGAGTATTTTGAACAGCTCGGGATTAATTAGTATTCTATTTTAATCAAAATTTAATTTTCAGGTTCAAAAACGTTAAACCACAGGCACCGGACGCTTACGGGTAAACGCATTTGAAAATTTATTTTATAATCTGCAATTGCAATTTCTATTTATTAATCCATATTTAAATTTTTAGATTGCTGTTTTTATTCATCATATTCACTGCAATGGCAACCACCGCAGGATTCCATTTGAGCGACCCCAACCTCCGGCTCTACCCCCAACTGACTCGAACAATCAACCGCATGTCGAAATTCAGGCCCACCCTCCACGTCAAGAACGGCGTTTTCATTTATGGGAATCACGGCCCGGAAAAGAATATCATCACAATGATCCTTGGGAACAACACCACCCCTCGACCAATCATAATCAAAGAGAATGGGAAATTCATTGTAAAAAAAGACAACAGGATATTCAGAATTCTAAACCACACCATCCCTTTGAGGAGTAGCAGCGATGGAATTCGATTTTTTTCATGGAGTCCAATGGACTACAAGTTGACTTCCCCTCACGCACTGTTGAGTAACTATTTCATGAAAAGGTCCATACAAGAGGTTTATCGATTCAAGGTCGTGTTGGTCGTCAAGAATGAGCTCATAGCAATGAAGAAAAAAGAGTTCATCATGACGTTGATTAGATTTATCAAGCGCTTCTCATTTGACTTCAAAAGTGAAAAATTGGCAGATATTAATGACATGCTGTTAATTGTAACGAATGTGACAACGAATAGTAAGGCCGAAGAAGATAAAATGACGGACTTGAAAACTGTGGTGGAGAATTTAAAATATTTTCGATCCGTTGTTCACAATTCTGAATACAAAATTACAAATCGAGAGGGGCAGAAGGTGAAGGCGGTGCTGGATTTATTTCTTGTTCCGGGCAGGATTTCACTGTATGAAATTCCGAATAAAATTGGAGAAATTGATTCACTGGCGAATGAAGATTTTATTGAGAAATTGAATGACATTGAATACACTTTGAATCGGGGTTTCAAAGAAGATGTAGATGATGATGAAGATGAAGAAGGAATTGAAGAGGTCGAAGAAGATCAAGAAATGACACCACAATTCCTCCACACACTAGACAAAGAAGAAACAAAAGTATGCAGCGACTACGAAGCCGCCAGTTCTGCAAATTGTCTTCAATACTCAATGCACTGCATGGAGGTGGTTGCTGTTGGGATTGATAAAGTCGAAAACAATGGAGATCTACAACAAAATCGAGAATTCTACAAGAAAGCTAAAACAATTGTTCGAAATTTAACGAAAAACTTGACAAACGCGAATGGAGCCTATGTCGTTGCGTTGATGATTCAAGAAACTGCATCAGCATTGAACATCCCACTCCCCCCTCCATATCTTGAAGGCATTGAGAAATGGGAGAAATTCAGACTCATCTTTGAATTCATTTGTGGGGCAAGGAGCAGCTACGATGAGAAAGATCAAGTTTATTATCCAGTTGAACAATTGAAGGAGTCGGTGGAGGGAGCGGAGGCTGGAAATTCTTGGAATAATTTTATGTTGGATACGATCGAGCTTTTCTCAACTATTCAAGTTCAAAGGGAATTATCAAAATTCAAAAAAATTCATACGGATCGAGAGTTTGTTGGATTATTTCAGAAATTGAAAAAGATCAATTCCAGTTTTGTGGAGACTTATCAATGGGTTGTGGATACGACTCAAATGGGGAGTAGGCGATTTCAAATGTTTAACAATACTTATACAAGATTAATTCGAAGGAAGAGGAGGAGTAAAAAGATTGGAAGAAGTGGTGGAGGAGGATTCTCTAAATTGCAGTTTTATAATATCACGTATACTTTTGAGATTTTGGAAGGATCACCAACTTTGGTGCTTGATGGGAGTCTACTAGCAAAATACAATGAGACAAAGGATTTTACTTTGCTCTGCTTCGCCAGCAAGAATATCATTTTGAACTTTACATCAATTGAAATTGCGTTCAATATAATTTTGACCGCACCCACCATTGAGGCTCCAAATAATGCGACTATTAATGCAATAACTCAGAAGGCGTTACCTGGTGCGGACGGGCGGGAAATAATCCGTGCTAATGATCCAACAAGTTATGATTATTATGGAGCGTGGGGTAAAGATGGAGATCTAGGAGCAGCATCAAGCAGTGTTTTTATGACGGCATTGATTTATAAGGACAATATTTCACTCCGTAGCCAGGGGGGTGCGGGAGGGAACGGTGGAGACGGCGCACATGTTTTTGTTAGTCTTAAAGAATCTGTGATAACGGTCGGGATAGAGGCAAACGGAGGTATGGGAGGCAACGGAGGATACCCTGGAATTCTCTGGTTATTTTCACCGAAAACCGAAAATAATGTCAGAATTTGGCAAGAATGGGGCCGCAGGGGGCCCAATGGATTAAATAGCTATTCGTTGTATCACAAGTTTTGGAGTGATTATTCGAATAGCATTAAAGGTAGTCAACCATAAAATTTTATCTTTAATAATGAATACATTATTCCAGTTATGGCGAGTTGCATGGGTGGTTTTGAAAAAATTCAAGAATGCCGTTTTTACCAACAAATTTGGAGCTCTTTGGGTATTCGTTATATTATTTTAAAGGCCATAAAATAATTCCGTTTAGGCCGTAGATGGAGATGTGTTGATGAATATGATAGACTGATCCCGGAAAGGACGCTTGATTACCCTTTCGATCGTAAAGACGGCCTCAAATTTCCAACTAAAGGAACTGCAAAACAATATATTCCCACCGGATATAGTGGGAAAGAATGTTATTTGTTCCCCCTGGAGATAAGCAAACCACTGTGGCCATACTATGGTGATACGTACAACGACGTCTTCAAATGGGGCTACTGTTGCCCCCCTGAAAAGTTAACAATCAACCCAAATCTTTATCCTCTCCATCCAAAACCACCACCACAACCATCATCTTTTAATCCCACGTTCAGTTTTTCACTATTCAAAACGTTTGCATTACAACATCGAGATCAAGTATCAAAGCATGACCTGGATCCCTTAATAGAATATATGTCAAATGGAACATTCGAAAAATATTACAACGTAAAATTATTCGCAAGAGATCTTTTGGGGATCGCACAAGGATGGTCATTAAATGCAACAGTCGAAAATGACAACCATACTATCCATTTACTTCGAAACTATAAATCTAGCATCATTGATTATTTCAAAAAGAATATCACATCCTACAAGACGGCCTTTGTACATTGCCCCAATACAACCTCATGCGTCATTGAATGCCTTGCAATTCAAGGTTTATCTCTGCAAGAGACCACAGGTATTTCAATCATTTATTGACATTTACTTGACATTATACTATAATATTAGATTCCAATGGTGAAGTGAACATGCGCCAATCTTGTTGGAGATACGAAAAAAAGTGCGGGGAATGCTATTGGAAGTGCAGCGAACCCAATTCCACATGTCAAACAAACTTAAAAGACGTAAAAATCACCGAATCCAAAACCCAAATAAGAACAGCCCTCCGAACACTCGCCGTTCTCTCTCAAACGATGCTCCTCACCATCCACAGTTCCCACACCACTGACTTGGTTATAGATATCGAAAAGTTTCTCGACCTAACAACAAATCAAATCGACCAGGTTCAATCAACCCTTGCAGCCGAACGGGCACAAAACATCCTCTCCAAATCAAAGGAAAAAATTGAATCCAAAATGAAAAGTGCCACAGCGCTGTTGCAAGAACGTATTCAACCCCAAATCAAGAAAATATTGGAATTCGCAAAAAAAGAACTAGACTCTTTTGTGGAAATCGTTCATAGCAATATAAAGGATATTGAACGTGCAAAAGAAGCTGCACGGAGAAATATTGGCTGGACTATAGCCACTACTATATTGGATTTCTTTGCAACGGTCACTACTTTCGGAAATCCCGAACTTAGTTTACCTGGCCTTATATCCACAGTTATTAAAGGGGAAGCTCTCACCCCTATAAACGTTCAAAAACTCAACGAATTTATAGACTCTACAAATGCTGAAAACACTATATTCCTAGGCCAATATGAAGCACTTGTAAAACAAGACATTGAAAACTCGGACGAACTTGTAGAGCGGGCGGGGAAAACTGCGGAAGATCTCCCCGATTCCACAGAAAAACAAGAGCTTCAAGCATTGATTCAAAACTACCTCCAGTACACACCCAAGGAGACAAGAAAATTTAATCAAATAAATAATTTAAGAGATAAAATCGGCAAGAAATTAAATCAAATGGTTTCAAAGGACAAACATGGAAGGAGAAAGGAGGAATCACTTGATCTCGGAACGGCCTTATCCCTCGTAAGTTTAGCAAAAGAATACAACGTCTTCAAAGTCTCCGCCGCAATGTACACTCAAATTAAAGGCAGCCTATCCTCAATGGACAACGCATGGGCAGTCCTAGATCAACTAGATCAAAACGAAAACACGCTAAAAAAAGTTTTGGAATTTATGCACGAGCAAGTGGAACCAATGATTCAAAACGCAAGAAAGGAACTCGTTCGGGTTACAAGTGTTGAGGACGCTCGGAAAAATCTCGCCGACCTGCATTTCGAGCACTATGACATTGAGAAAGTGCTCAAAGCGATGAGCAACAGGGTCCACGGGGTGGTCAATGTTCTAGCAGATGAACAGTTGAACAAGAATTTTCAAAATATTTTCGAACAACTCCAAGACGTGATGGTGACGGTGGGGGAGATTAGAAAAGAAAAACTGAGGTGGGTGGAACAGAGTGAATTGGTTGATTTGATTGGGGGTCTCGCCCTCAACGGGGAGGAGTGTAGAAAAGGGGAGTATGGGGAGGACCAAGAAATAAACGAATTAATGAAAAATTGCACAAACATTATAGCAGCATTTCAAGCCCTTTGGTATAGTAAAGTAGCGATGGAGTCGTTTAAAAATTACATTTTCCCTTATGCCGCCCTTGTTGGGGATATAATCAATCCCGCCTTTGACGTCGTGAGGGATGTGGAAAATTTTACAAATTATCTTGATTTGATTAAAGAGAATGTTCGCAGAGCAAAAAATAAATTGCAATCCTGGGATGTAACCATTCAGGAAAAAGACAAGTCCCACATCTCGAATGCCACATTCAACCCAAAGGAGAGTGAATCATTTTACACGTGGGAAAATTTGAGTAGTGACCAACTTGAACAGTTTTTCAGTGGGGAGCCTGTTTCACTCCACGCACCGATTAAGAGCAGCATCAAAAGATTTGACGTAATAAAATTTAACCAAGTTGAGTTGGGTTTTGTAGTACAGGGGAAGGAAAATAAAGGCAAAACAATGGAATTGGAAAATGCGCTTCAAAGGTTTGAAATCACGATGACCCACACCGGAAATAATTACTTCCGCTACAACCAAGTTTATTATGTAACAAACAGTGCCCCGCTGGAAATTATGTTTCAACTGCAGAAGGATGCGAAAGGGGAGTGGTTATTTCCCAGTGATGTCTATTTGAAATTAAAAATTGGAAATCATATTTTGAGCCCTTACACTACTTGGATTTTCCAGTTGAAACCGATTTCAAAGGATGATAAAGATTTTGGAAATTTGGCGAAATACGTAAATTTTCCAATTGATGTTCACTTGAATGGGGCCGGATCGGTCCTGAGGAATGATGTGTTTTATGCGGATGATGTGGAGAAATATTATGCGCCGGATCCGATTCTGAATGAGGGTCACGACCTTTCACCCGACATAACAGTAGATGCAGCCATGAGATCCCTTGAACACGATGAATTGAGGGATTCGGATTTTGCGTTTGCGATTTATAGAAAAGTTGATTCAGGTGGGAAACGACGGTCATGAAAGGAGAGGTCGGATTTGTGATTTGGAAAATATTTTTTTCTGAGGTGCGTACGTATTTGTGCGGACTTTTGTTGAATTAATTGATTTTTTTTTAAATTTGCAGGGTGAATTTAATGTTAATAAATTTTTATTAAATTCTCTTAATAATTCACGTTGTTTTTTTCAAGCAAGTATTCATGTTAAATTCTCATCCCCACTTTCACTATTTTAATTTAAATTTAAAACAAACCACCTACCCCCTCACGATCCCCTGCACATCCCCATCACTCTTTAATTTCTTTGCCAATTCAACGACGTATTTTGGAACTGGGCTCCCATACCTCCCCCTCATCGTTTCACTTATCAACTCCCCATCGATTGGGATGGGGGCGAAGAATTTTGCGACCGGCGGCGGCGTGGGTTGGAGAATGTTTTCGTAGATTTTTTGGTAGGTTGTGTGTTTGTGTGTGGGACTTTAGTGGGTGGTTCAGTTGGAAATGTTTCCTCTTTGGAATTTAAAAACTTTCAAATTTTTCAAATTGCACTTGTGGTGTATCAAAGCTGTCTTTTTTTACTTAAGAAAAGGAAGCTCCTCTCGTCGAGGGATTTATCATCCCTCAGACTCATACAAAAGGGATACTACTGAAGTCAAATTTAGGGATCCTGCAAGCCTTCATTTGTAATTAGTAAAAATCCCATTATTCTAATTGATCCAAATAGTGAATCTTTTTTATTGCAGTATGTATGGACACAGGCGAAGGGATTTTGAAGTGGATGAATGATTGGTGGTTTTGAGTGGTTTTATGATGAGTATGAATAAAAGTCCCTAAGTTTACAATCTAACAGAATTATCTTTTTTTTCTCAACTTTTCATTTACTTGCATAAAATGACAGAATGTATTATTCAAGTGCATTTGGATTTATTGAAATATTCATTTTACTAAATAGCTTCGGAAATTGGATGATGGATGATGGAAATATTTTATGGAAATGTTACCAATAAACTGACAGTGTTGTTCAATGAAAACCCTTGCATTACCAATGGTGTGGTTTCATCAATAAAATTATTTTGTCCAAATTTCACTCTCAGCTCCGAACATGCCTTTAATTCCCTCAAATGAAGATTCATATCCCTTGACTTTCTTGAACCAACAATTTCCTTCCGTCGTTTCTCCATTGTTTGCTTTGAAGTTGCAAAAATATTTCCTGCGACTGAAGTACAAATAAGTGGTACAAACAAAGCAAGAATCCAAGTTAAAGGGAACATGATAAAGCTTGGTCCACTAACAATTCCCTGTAAGCGTATCGTCACAAATCCCGCATAGAGTTGAGCGAAGCAGCCAACAAATACCATTGTTGTCGTTATATGGCTCATGCTTGAATTTATAAGCAAATTCATAATTTGAATTGCTCTGTACGTTTTGATCCAAGAGATAGTTTTGCCGGTTGGGAACTTATTGAGAAAATCTAGAATGGAAACTGATCCGGCAACAAGAAAATATATTCCCGTCACAATCGCAGAGTAGAAGATTTTGGAGTACAGTAGCCATTCCATTAGCCCCAGCAGTACCTTGAGAAGTGTTGGTGGAGAAGAGCTTCCATATATTTTAGGAACAAGATATGACCCCAAGAAGGGAAGCATGGATGGGGAACGGTAGACGGTATACATGACCACTATAGGTAACACTACACACGTCAATGTCAGCCCCTGAATTAAAATAAGAAGTAGCTTGGTCGCTTTTGACTTTCCTCTTTGGTTTCCTGCAATTTGTACCATTTCACAATATTTCTATGTATAGGAATGAACGAACCATAATGGACGTTCTCAAACTTTATTATAGCGTTCATCAATTCCACGGCATCAGAAGAATTCATATCCCAGTCCCATCTTACTGCGGTGGCAGCCAGAAATATAACGATGAAGAGCACGCCTTGGAGTTTATTTGTGAGGGTATAGTCACCAAGTAGTTGAAGAAATTGAAAAGTCAGGTACAAAATGCTGATGAGATGTTCCACTCGAAGTTTTTGGATTAGCTTCTTGTCCGTTGTGATGGATAGCTTTTTGGTTTGTTCATCGTAAAAGTATGGAGTGCAATCTATGTAGGATGCAAGCTTTAGATGGGATTTCAAGTGAGTGATGTAATTTGAATACATTGGAATTTTTGTCTTAAAATTGGAATACGGGGGAACGTTGCTGTATAAAAATATCTATGAAACGTTATGAAAGAGTTCAGTGGGATGGAACCCTCGTCTTGTTACGTTCATAAATAAATTAACTGGGCTGGAATTTATGAAGCAGTTTGTCTATACATTTGCATTTATTTATTTATAATTATTTCTTATGTTGGGTATGAAGAAAAGGTATTAATGGTTTCAAACTTATTGATTGACACGGGTTTTAAGTGTCATTCAAATTTAGCAAAATTATTGATGTTAAGTGTTATTGTTGAAGGATACAATGATTAGGAGGAGCTGGGTATTGCAATTTTAACTTTCATAATCATTTTTGCAATATCTTAAGTCTCATCTACATAATTTATATATAATTGAAATTTATATTTTAATCTACAGTAACAATTAAAAACAAAACAATAGCAGTATTTTTCACATGATATTATCTACCTAAAATGCTTATTTAAAGCATAATATCCTATCTCTGAGATAAACCATGCAGTCGACAATAAAAGCAAGACTCCAACTAGGGAAAAAAGAAACAGAATTCCAGAACTAAATTGCAGTTTTTCATATTCAACTGTTGGATGGTTCGCTTGCTTCCTTTTATTAAAATAAGCATTTCCCATTAAATTGAAAATTCCAGATTCCATCAATCCTCTTAAACGCTGAACTGCTGCTAATCCAGTTGAAGGATTATAATTGTGTAGAAGCCATACTTTTCTGAACCCTAAAAACTCGTCACTTCCTTTGATGAAAACGGTCCCATTCCCCTTTTGGTTAAAATACTCCAAATATTCATCAAGAACTTCATTTTGTTCGACAAAGATTGACTTATTACAGAATTTGATGTGGTTCAAAAAAGCATTTTTATTGTGACAAGAGTAAGCCCGTAGTTGAGTGGTATTAACCATCTCAAGTACATGAGGATACTTGAATTGAGATGCATTTAGTGTAGAATGTAAACCAGGTTTAAGAAAATGAATTAAGGTTCTCCCAAAATTACTAAAAAACAAAGTAAAAGCATCATTCTCCGATGCAAGGCGGTTCATGAAATACTTTGCAATGGGAGAACAAGCCGTGAAATCTTTTAATTGCCAAAACTTT
>JAAOWG010000869.1:0-10289 GCA_036491945.1 Paranurophorus simplex
ATTCCAAGAGAATAAAGGCAAGGAGCTGAAAGGATGAAAGGGAAGGATGAGACGAGGCATTTTGAGATTTCTTATTTTCTCCACCAAATCTCTTGTTTATTTATTTATTTACTTCTTCTGTTGGTTTCTCATGAAATACAAATACAACTTGTCCAGAAAACTTTAACCCTTCTTCTTTTAATGAAAATTAACGCAACAAAGAGCTGGGAATGCTTGTTAAATTATATATATTTCCTCTTCAACAAAGACAAAAAGTAGATGTCAACATAATCAGTTCATTTAATCGCTGTAAATAGAGCCAAACTGAGTAATTTAATCCTTTGAGATTCTAAACTCTGATAAAATGTGAGATGTTTGGTCATGATGTAATGCAATGTAAATATGGATTAAAGGGAGAAATTTCAACTCAAAGCACAAGCTTTCACTCTTTCTCCTTTGATTCGGACAACCTTTGTTTGGTTGCTCTTTAATAAAACTTTTTTGTGTAGAGTGATCCATCCGAGAAATTGGATAATTGCCCCTTTGTCTACAATGAATGGAGTTTGGTGACACTTATCTCTTTTACAGGGCAACCATTTAATCCCCACCCTATCCTACTAATTTACTGATTACAATCATCTTTTGTCCAGCCTTTCAGCATTTAATCATGTAAATCTTGTAATTTGCTGAGTTTAAGGAAAATCTTGGCAAAATGGCAATTCTTTTTTATCAAAGTTGTTTATCATGAATTATGGAATTCACCTGGAAAGTATAGGTAGGAGAAGTCACAATTAATTTAAACCAACAAACCTCCCAGACTCTCAAACATTAGAATCAAAACTGATAAATGAACATATAGCTACTACTTATGAAATTATAGATGAGCTACTGAAATACAATTTATTAGCGAGGAAAGCAACAGGTGTGTTCCATTCTAAACCAATAAATCCTGAATTTATCCACAGTAGTAAGCTGAACATGTAATTAAAATAATTTCCCCTTAACACCTTTCATATAACTCAAGCCACCTACCTGCCTTTGCACCTTGCCAATAAATATCCTTTCATCTACATTTTATTGTATGACAGCAATAATTGTGAATCATCTGAGAATTTGGATTTTGGGGGGCTTGAAAGGGATGAATTATGATATCAAGCTATCTGAAGGATTTGACAGCTTCAGAAGCCAAACATATCAATTAACCCCGTTTTGCTCTAAACCTGTTTTCAATCGTGTGGTCTGATCCCTTATGCAAATCAAAGGGCTTCACCGATTCCCTTTGATTAAGGACAAATCCTAATTTATTCGACACCTCGAATTAGATTAATGAATAAGCCTCAAGCAGGATTTTTATAGGTGGTCAGTATAATAAGGACTTAAAGTCACGCTACTGATCTGGGTTTGATAACGCATTACATTGTAGTTTTATAATTGATTAAGTTATCTCTGAATATTGGAAATTGGAGCAACCCCCACCTATACCCCAGTCTTCTATACACAATTAAAGGGATTATATAGGATTATAAAAGTAGAGCTTGATTAAAGATGCTGAATCAGGAGAGATGAGACGGATCATGGAAAATCAACCCCTTCACACAACCCTTGGTCTCAGAATAGAGAAACAACTCGTTCAGTCTCATTCTTTCTCGGGTAGTGTCTCTTATTCAAATACATTTTAAATTACAACAAATTAAAAGACAAATATCAAAATAAATTTGCTTTTTTTGTTGAGAATTTAACGGGTGTTATCTATTATTTCGTAAAAAGCCCTTCCTTATCCCATAATACTTTACATGAATCATAATCACTGTAATATTTCAAGCTAAAATAATTACTACAGCCCATTTGAGATCCAAAACTCCCAATCCCTTACTGGGAATTGAATTTGGTGAAAGTCATTTGTTTTAGTTGTTGTAAAGTGAAAGGATTGTTTCTTGTTATAATATCACAAAGATGGAATGGGATATAAATGACGCTACCATTCCAAACACCATCAATCGTTACGACAATTTTCAAGATTGGCCTGATGATCATATTAGATTAGTTTACCCCATAAATTCTGATCCAGGTAAGGATTAAGGATAATAAGGATATAGTCTTATGCATTCTCATCATCATCAATTGACAGCTAGAAGACATCATGCAGGTTGGGCTATGAGAAACACAAATAATCATAATGTTCATATTTTGAAAAAATCTTGTCTCGGGGTCTTAATGTGTTCTCGTCGATGCATCCTTGCATCAGGTCAAGAATTACGGTTGCGACCAGGTACAAAAATCTTTATTTTATTTTTACGAATTAAATATTGTCCAGCAATATGCGACAAAGCACGAAAGAAACAATTAGGACGTTCTTGTCCTAATCCAAAATGTGGAGGACTTGGTACATTGGTGTTGATCCCTTGTAAAGGAAATTCTGGGTTCCCTTGTACGCATTTCTGGAGGCATTCAAACAACGCCATATTCTTTCAGGTTTATCTACTACTTTCTTTCTTTTTTTTAAATGTGTTGAAATAAAGGCGAAAGGGATTCATGATCATTTAAGACCAGAATTAAAAAACAATAGTGCAGAAGTACGAAAAAGCATTTCTAAACTCTCTTCACATCAAAAACCAAGGGCTTCCAGGCTTGAGGGGAAAGTTAAGAATGCCAAACAATCAAAACGCATTAAAAAAGTGAGTTTGGTTTTTGTATCTTCAAAATGCTTGAGATTTATGGAACTATTTTCACTCCAGGAAAGCGTATCAACTTCCCTTATCTCAAAAAATCCATGTGGATCATCTTCATCTTATTTCCCTTCATCCAGCCCTATGTACCCTTCCATCAAACCACACCCCTTGTCCATCAATAATAATCAACTTCAACCAGAACCTCATTTCCCAATGCAAGATGTAAAACCAAATTTTGTTCCCCAATGGTATGCTGATGAAACATACACAAATAAGTATGAACCTGGTCAAACTTCAAATTCCTATTATAACCATTCCCACTGTCAGGGGTGTGGTCAACCCCATAACTATTGTACTTGTGATTCTTCTTATCAAGAAATACTTCCAGACCCTTCCGCTGGATTTACCCCAATAAACAACAACCAAGATAGTTTTAAGGCATCAGATATTTTTAATTTTGAAGTTAATTTAAACTTTAATTATTCCTCGTATTCCTCAAACCATCCCCAAGTTCAACAATTACCACAAACTTCGTATTATGGGGATAATACCACCTTTCAACAATATCCCAATCAATGTCATTCCAGCTACTATCAACAAAATTTTTATGATTGGTCAGGAGGGGGTGGGGGGTATGACTAAAAGCTTGAATAAAAATGGAAGCATACACTTATCACACTTATCACACTTTATTGTATGTACCACCAACGGGTACTTAAAAAGTTGAAAAAGGTTTATCATGCTTTGCCCAGTGGAATTCATTCATTGATGCTCCTCTCTTGACTCCTTCAGTGGGACCTGGAATCAACAATATTAATCAACAATGGAATTTAAAACGGTAGTAGCAACCTCTTTTCTTTTTCTTGCGTTTTTTAGACAATTTCCAATCTTGCCTCATTTGTCGTTCTACCTCAGGCTCCACTACTTTGATGTGTTTCTTGCGTCTCAATTTTTTAGGACGGATTTCTGGTTCGGGGGTTTCAGGGCCTGAGGTAGTGTCTGTTGCGAAATGATGATGATTGTGTCTTATCGGTAGAATTACTTCAATAGAATTACTCCTTTCTTCCTTGGAAGTAGGATGTTTGTCTGAAAGGATAAAAAACAAGGTAAAGAAACAACAGTAATTGTCGGAACCATGAGATTTTCTTCGATGTTTATGTTCCTGACTTGTGCGTCGATAATCCCGTAATTTCTGTTTGATAATGTCTCTAACAAAGGAAGGTTTGAAGTACAAAGTAAATTACAATTTGTCTTACAAAATACTCAATTCCACTTCACCGTAGAGTTTATTTTTCAAATGCTTTCTGGATCTTTTAGGAGTTGGATTTGCACTGGTTTTGGGGGTTGTGAACGGTCCTTCATTAATTTCATCTTCTGATTTCAAAATATCATTAGTTGCAGTTCCTCGGATAGAAGATGCTCGAGCAGCATCCATAAGGACCCCAATGTTGGTGCGTTTAACTCGCATCTAAAATTATTTTAAAATGAGTATTTGTATGTAATGTATGTATTCACTCATTGCATGTAATACTTACTTCAAAATTGTTAAAGGCAGTTCGATCCTTGATGAATTGGATTTCATCTTCTGTTAGTGTCAATGAGGATTTTAAACCTTCAACTTCATCCTGCATTTTTCTTAGATATCCATGAATTTGTGGATCTGTATCTGTCCTTGAATAGGAATCCTGATCTTCACTATCAGAGGAAGAAAAGCTTGTTATTTTTCTATTGTCTGCACTTATATCTTCATGCTTAATCTCTCTCATGATCTGAGGTCAAAGCTGCTTAAAAACCCTTCAAACCAAAGGATCTTACAGTCTCTATATTTCTCAACTGCAGATGAATTGCATATACTTTCCCCAAAAATAAGAAAAGGTAGCATAAACAAAACCATAAGTATCCAGTCCCTAAATGTTTCAAAAGTCTTTCGCAAGATACCAAAACTTTCTCAGTGCAACCCTACGTCAAAGTGATAGGATTTTATAGGGTACTATTTTTACATACCATTGGATTAATCCTTTCATTAAATTTATCAACTTCCGTAGGATTGGAAGAATTTATCCAACGCTCAACGCCTTCTGAACAATAAATATTTCTTATCCACCACGGTCTACAACAACTATATGGTAATATGGGCTCATTTGAGTGCCTCATATTGGTTATGGATGATGGATTAAAGTCCGTTAAAGAAAGATAATCCATGAAAGAAGAGGCTCCACAACATTCCATCTACAAATACAATGAAGCTCTATATTTATATTTAAATTACATTACTGAGATTTGAACATCATGAAGTAATTTTTGGGTATAATATTGCTCATCGTGTTCAGGGCCATAGGCTTTCTCTTTTTCGTGAAAGGAATGCACAAGATGTTTAAATCCGCGATCAATGTAAAACAATTCCGACTTATCGCAATATCCAGTGGAATAGATGCAAATGGCACAAATAAATCCGAGAAGTAAAATAATGGCATCCAAAACCAAGTGCTAGCCGATTATTGTTGCATACATAGATAAATAGTTTAAACAGAGTTTTAATAACAAATAGTTTGTTACCTGAATCACACAGAATTCTGTACTACTTATACATCCGTACATCCCAATTATAATGTTGATCACACTGACCACTGTTATGGCCAACAAAAGGGCTGCAACACGTCTTGGACTAAAACTTGACTGTAAGTGTTGACCTCCAAACTGAAGAACTGTCCCGTTGTACACATCGCTTTGACGAATGGTACTTAAAACTGACTCCAAACTTGGGGCCCATGCATACGTTTGAGTGGAGAATGCAAAAACATAAATTGTGCTTAACTGTGAAACTGTTAGAATGGGACTTGAAGGAGCAGGGACTTACGAGGCAGATGGAATTTAAAAGAATGAATACAGTATCCGTTGCAAACCATTGGAATCTATTTTTGAGACTACCCTCTTTGTGGCTGAAATATACAAATACATAGAAGAGAGTGATTTGTAGTTTGATTTACTTTTTTGGTGAATAGATTAGCTTTTGAATATCAATATACGGTTTCCCACTAGAATCATATTGTATCAACCTGATAAAGTCAACCCTTCTTTGACTTGTATCCCCAATGAGCTCTGTTCCCCATAAATCTCGGCTTGCATTTGAAGGTATTCTGTCCCCATTCTGAGCTTCTTTCTGAAATAATAAAATCTCCCTTTTCACAATCAACTTTGATTTTAAAATACTTTTAAAAGCTCTTTTGATAACACATATGCATTGTAGAAGTCCAAGTTCTTCTGTTGTACATGGTGCTTGGACTTTTTATAAGGGCTTTGATTATCCTGACTATAATTTGCGGAGATCTCATGATCACTCTCAGCTCTCCAATCGGAAGGTATTGCAGTAGTTTGCTCACGCAGAGCTTGCCATTTCTTCCTAAACATCTTGGTGGTTGAATGATGAATTTATGAATTGTTTCGAATGAGAACAAAATGTTATCAAATGAATACATTGCCATGCAAGTTTGAAACAAAACAATTTTTGAAATTGGTAAATTCAAGGATGCTTCAAGAGAAGAAGATGAGCTACAATCCATAACAAATATATATTTGTTACGGATTGTGTGAAGCATCCAAAATTTTAAAACTTTTTTTTACAATGAAACTCATCCTAGTCATTTGGGTTCTTATCCCTCACTTTCAAACTATACATGCAATGAATGGATCTTACTGCGAGGCTTCCAGATTCAATCAATCAATCAATCCAACGACATTGCCATGTGGTGCGTAAGTAACGCTGCTAATAATGCTACTACATTGACCATGTAATTTCCTAGATGAGACAACACCCTGTCCTCCTCAACTCACTCAACTTTACTGCAACAGTGGTCGTTGTTCCTGTTTTGAGGACATGATCTTTTCAATGACTCGATGCAAATGTCAAATTAGAGCTGGTGGAGCTAGATGTGCTAAATCTGGAGATTGTACGGATGGGGGACACTGTTGTATGTCTAAAGGAATTGTAGGAAAGCAAAAGTGACTGTTTCATAGATCACCGTAAACTTTGTCAGCGCGGACAATGCAAAACGATATCCCAATGTCATTGTTGTGCTGGGAATAAATTAGGATTGGGAGATGGATCTTGTCCCCCTTCAACTTGTGGCCAAGGGAGTGATCCTCCAACAAAAATTAAAGAATATTTTAATGGATCGGAGGGTAATCAAGGTGTGATCAAGATTTGGTTTACAATCTCAATGTTACACATTGTTGCTGCTTTAATTTGCAATCATTAGACACAAACACGTCAAAATATTCAAACAATTAATCCCTCTATTCAATTAAATATCTATTTGTTTCTCCCCTTACAATAGCGGATTAGGTTTATACAAAAGATTTTTGACTTCTACGAGTATTCATCAAATTGGAGGCAGACTCTTCATTTTATTAGACGATAAATTGTCATTAAATACGACATTCTAATTATTAGAGAGTTAGAGAGGTATATTCCCATGTTTTTTCCAAGGATTCGCCATCTTTTTATTTGCCAATGCTTCCAGATCAATACAAATTCTTCTTCTAGTATCCCTTGGTTCAATTATATCGTCGACAAAACCACGCACTGCAATGTTTGATTAATAAAATAATAAAATTAGAATTACTATGAATAAAACTAACCTGCAGCAGGAAATGGATTTCCGAATTTTTCTACATATTCAGTTTCCATTTTTTCTACGTCCTTAGCCCCACGGAACAGAATAGAAACAGCACCTTTGGCACCCATCACGGCCACTTCAGCTGTTGGCCAAGCATAGTTTACGTCCCCACGCAAATGTTTTGACGACATAACATCATAAGCTCCACCATAAGCCTTTGCAGAAAAACAAATAAATTGACTTCATTCCAATTTCAAACAATTACTTGTTTTACCTTTCTCGTAATAACTGTAATTTTTGGAACCGTTGCTTCTGCAAATGCATACAAAAGCTTAGCCCCATGTCGAATAATTCCACCATACTCTTGTGCAGTTCCTGGAAGAAATCCTGGAACGTCTACAAAAGTTATGATTGGGATGTTGAAAGCATCACAAAATCGTACAAATCTTGCTCCTTTGACAGATGCATTTATATCAAGGCATCCTACGAAATAATAATTATAATAATCCGCAAATATACAAAAAAAATCTAAACAGATGAAGCACAAACCAGCAGCAACTTTTGGTTGATTCCCTACAATTCCAACAGTTCTTCCATTCATTCTTCCAAATCCAATTTTAATATTCTTCGCATAAGCTGGCATTATTTCAAAAAATTCTCGGTCATCTACAACACCCAAAATAACATCCCCCATATCATAAGCTTGAGCTGAATCTAATGGAATAACTCCATCCAAAACTGGCACATCCCTATCCCAAGGGTCAACTGCTTCAATAACAGGGGCACCCTCTCTATTCGAAGATGGTAGAAATGACATCAAGTCCCTAAAAGAATCATTACATATTACATGAGAAACAAAATAGTACTTTAAAATCCTCACCTAATGTTTAATAAAGCATCGATATCATTTTCAAATGCTTTGTGTGCCACGCCGGATAGGGTTGTATGAGTCTTTGACCCCCCCAACTGTTCCTGAGTGACATCCTCATTTGTCACGGATTTGACCACATCCGGTCCAGTTATAAAAAGATAGGAGGTATTTTTAACCATAAATGTGAAATCCGTAAGAGCAGGGGAGTACACAGCCCCACCAGCACAGGGTCCCATTATAAGGCTAATCTAAATATATTCAAAGATCTTATTTTATTCCATAATTTACATAATTCCATACTTGAGGAACAACTCCCGAGGCTTCTACATTTCTTTGAAATATGTCAGCATAACCAGCTAAAGATTCTACTCCTTCTTGAATTCTAGCTCCACCAGAATCATTCAATCCAATGACCGGTGCTCCAACCAGCATTGCTTGATCCATTATCTAAAAGGATATAATTATAGCATTTAAAATTAAAGGGTAGAGAGATCTACTTTGCATATCTTCTTGGCATGAACACTGGATAAACTTCCTCCAAACACGGTAAAGTCTTGGCTAAAGATGTAAGTTAGCTTCCCATTAATGAAGCCTTTCCCAGTGACGACGGAATCTCCTGGAAACTTTAAGGAAAGGCATTAAAAATCCAGGTAATGTAAGGATAAGACCTTACCTTATGCTTATCCATTCCAAAATCTGAGCAAGTGTGTTCCATAAACATGTCGAGCTCTGTGAAAGTTCCAGGGTCGCATAACACCAAAGCACGTTCCCTTGCGGTTAGCTTTCCCTGTAAAAAATGTAACGTTTTTACAACGCAAGGGGACAAAAGGGGCTTTTATACCTTTTTATGTTGAGTTTCAATCCTACTTACTCCACCCCCTAAATTAGCTTGTTTCCTTTTCTCTGTTATTTTTTCATGCACCGCAATTGCTTGTCTGGCACTTGAAAAGGTTTTTGAACAATGTTTGAAAATAGTAAATGATCTGGAGCTCAACATTTTGTAGACTTAACGTTCTGCAGTTGGTGTGTATGTATGTAGAGTTGTTGCGGCATGAAAGCAGCTGGATCTCGAAGGTCGACTACTTCGGCATTTCTCCGAGCAAAGCATGAAAATGCAGTTGATTTTTAGTGAACAATGAACATTAATTGAAAAGCATTGTTGAAATATGTGTAGTAGATGAAAAGGTGTTAAATGATGATTGTTATAAATGAGGGTGCAGTGCAACGTTTCATACCGTTTTAGTAATTGTTTGATCTTGTTTCATGTTTTATATTTTAAATTGAAATCCTTGGATTGGAATCAAATGTATTGAGAAAAGGCATTGCGATTGCTTCATTGAAATTCATGAAATATTCCTCACAAATGAAATTTTTTTAACAAATGATCAAATCTTATGACACTATCTATCAATCAATCAAGTTTTATTGTTTAACGGCCTGCAGCCCTTGCAAATCAAAAAGTTACAATCAAAATAATTTTTCAAGTCATGTAGCATAGGCCTTATGACACTAAAAAGCTTGTATTTTAAGGTTCGAAAGTGCCCTTAAAATTAGGAACAAGGGCCAACTTATCAAAAAATAATAAGCTTTGTCTATCTTGCCTCGTAGGATTAATAGTAAGAGTAAGAGTTGAAAAATTATACTTTTAACCACAACAGTATCATTTCATTCTGTTCCATCTACTTTATTGATCAAACAATAAAACGGCTGCTAGATTTGTCTGATTTCACAAAGTTGCAAAAGACCCTTAATATTATATTGGTGTCCATAGCAAGAGGGCCCTTAGTGTACAGAAGATTTAAAAGCAAGGCAGTTCTAATTAGACGATCTTTAAGTGCCTTGGGCTGTTTTACTGGAATCTTCATGATGAATATTGCAGGAGCCTCCAAAGGGAATGGAGAAAGGGCAGATATCTTGACGAATTTTGAAGTAGAATCTTACGTTGTTGGCATTGAAAAATCAAAAATTACAGAACTTGGTGATAATCCTGAGTTTAAAGATTTCTTTAACGAAATTATTTCCAGGATCATTGGGTTGGATTGAAAAACACAAGAGGATCCTACAACTGACGACACAATCAGTTATTCAAGCTCTTTCAAATAGAGAAGAAACTGTTAAAGATTATTTAACAACGTATGAAAAACTAAAAGTTCT
>JAAOWG010000870.1:0-10287 GCA_036491945.1 Paranurophorus simplex
TTTACAATGATAGATAATGAATGGGGAATTTAAAGGAATCCGAACCGAACAACTTGATGAAAACATGGGATTTGAAATCCTGGAATATTTATTTTCTCATGATCATTTCACGTTAGCTCTAAACTGGCTAAATGCAATTGTTGGAAAGAACAAGGATAAGGATGGTAGAAAAGTACCACTTTTTGCCATTGCCAACATCCACAAACAACTTTTGGAAAGACATAACAAGGATTTTGAAAAGAACAAAAGATTGGGACATCTTTACATCTTTTCTCAACCCATCTCCTCCTCCCCCTTTCCACCAACAATGAAGGACGTTCAAGTTCGGAACATTCTTCAAAACCCAAATGAATTCCAGAATGATGATGTCCTTACAAGGATCAAGTACCCAGCAATGTGTGCTGGGGTGGATTTCATGGTACAATTAAACACCTTTTTTAACCATCCTCAACATAAATGTAGTTGCAACTTAAAAAAATCCATGGTTTAAAGGACATCAAGGAAAGGTCAAAGCTCAAATGCTTCATGGATTCCAAAAGGAACGCACACTTTATCCTTGCACCCTTGAAAACCGAAGAATTATCCAAGGATCCCAAAATAACGGAATTCCATGATGTAATTAGGGATGAAGGGATTCAGCGTCTATTGGGAGCTGCCAAAGTAAAGGGAATGAAAAGAAAGGCCTTTCTATTAAAAACCTCAACATGCAAGTCTTTGTTGCAATCTTGCAATATAGCTGGCTCATAAATTCTTATTTCCTTATTTTTTTTGCAGACTTGGATTTCCAGACTTCACCATTATCAAAAATTGTGGATAGGATATTTAACCCTAACGTTGGAACGCTTGATACTATTGTAGACAAGACATTTGACATTTCAATTTATGGAAATGGTAATGCAAACAATTCACTATTGATCAAAAATATTTTATTTTGTTGGTATACTTGATTTTAGGAGGACAAACATTTCCACACGTAGACTACTTAGGGCAAAAAGTTGAAGGGACTGAATATGATCATTCATTGTCCACATTTCTCATTTTTGTATGAATTTATATTTTGCATTTAAATTAAATTTTTATGGTAATGTTTCAGTTGAATGATGTTGATGGTGGGGGTGCCCTGGCTTTTCCATATTTAGGAGTAACTGCTATCCCTCAAAAAGGGTCGGCAATTTATTGGTACATTATTTTTTTCGCAAACAATTAAATAAATGCATAAGTTACATTATATTCTTTAAGGAGTTCCTTTCATGGGGATGGAAGCCCTAATGTAAAAACAACCCATGGTGCTTGTCCAGTCATTGGAGAAAAGTGGGCTTCACAAATTAAACTTAATGGAAATTTTAATTGAATTGTAAAATAAATTGGAAATACGCTAAGTGAAATTGACACAAGGAATAGATTGCATCCTTTTAATAACTTCATCTGTAGCAGAGTACAGGTTGGCCAGGATGTTTCTACGGCTTTCTGAAATCCCTAGAAACATCCGGTTCATAAGGATTCAATTATAAAATGTTAATTTCCCTCAGCCTTTTTCACGGAGGCAGTGATTGAAAGGCAATCCAGGAAATAATGGGTATTAGCCCTAAAAGGAAGGAAGCATCTAAACAAGATAATCCAAATGTCTGCAATCCCATTGCAATACAACCCACTAACCTTACATCCCTCAATACGGAATTCGACTTTGAACATCATTTCCAGATTAAAGTTAAACCAACTGACAAAAGTCCTGATCCCATAATAGAAGGATGCAAAACTCGTCAGATAATCAGCGTATCCAACCCCCCCAGCTCTACATCCATAAGCCTTCTTCAACCAGATGCAATAATTGACTCTAAACCCATCCCAGACTCCATTAATGAAGTGCCCAAAAAGCCATCCTATCCGGTACAGAATTGCAAAAACCTTTTATTTCAAAAACCTTTAATTTCATAGGTTTTGAAAAGGACAAGAACAAGCTTTAGAACTTCTTCTCTCGTCGCTTCTACAGCCCATCCATTCCCAAAAGTGAGAATAGATCAAAGGCCACAAACCGCGGGGGCAAGGGTCCAAGAAATTTCCTTTGTCCCCAAAAAAACGTTTGATCTTGGAGCTTTACGTTTAGGTGCTGCTAAACCACATCTTTGTTTAGCCAAAATGATTCAAAAACCTCTTGAACTTTCCCCAATGGATTCCAAACGGAAAGTGATCCAGCCCTACTTGATTTCTGACCAGTTGAAAATGCCGACCCAAACAAGAATGCCTTCACCTCAAACCTCCGTTCTACAACTATGCAAACAAATCAAGGCCATACCAATCCTTTTGATCTTTGAAGGACTAAATAAAATTCAAAAAGTGGGGGAAGGAGTGTATGGCGAAGTTTTCCTCGGAAGCTACTCCGACAATGGACAACATGTTTATAAAATTGTTCCTATACAAGGAACAGAGCTTGTGAATGGAGAAAAGCAAAAAAGTTATGAAGAAATGATTCCAGAAATCCTCATTTCAAAGTACTTTTAGCATCTATGCATTTAATCCCATTGAATACGCGCATCTTGTAATGTCAACATTGTTTCAGACAGCTTAGTAAATTGAATGAAGAACTTGAGGGATGTCGGACGGATGGCTTCATTAAGCTTCATAATGTTCCTCGCCTTGCTGTTGGCAGCTATCCTCCAAGTCTTGTGGAAGCCTGGAAAATTTGGGATACACGAAATAGTAATAATACAGCTTTTAGAATGTTCATTTAAAGCAATTGAGCAACTGGTTTGAACCTCGTTTCTTCCTCAGATTCGGACAATGATTGTCCAGCATTTCCTTCTACTCAACTTTACATCATTTTTGAATTCGACTACGGTGGAAAAGATGCTGAAGCTTTTGTATTTCAAAATGCAAAGCAAGCCTTTCATCTAGCTCTTCAGGTAACTTCTTTACCCAGAACGGACTACATGTAAATGTTGGATACAATAGGTGGCCCATATTTTGGCCGTGGGTGAAGCAGCTACAGAATTTGAGCATCGGGATTTACATTGTTGGTTTCATTTCATTTAATTCAAGTCCAATTGTTTATTTCTGGAATGATTAGGGGGAAATATCCTTGTCCAACGAACCCAATCTCCAAACATTGAATATACTTTGAATGGACTCAAATTCAATGCCCCTTCATCAGGCGTCAAGGGTTGCATTATTGATTTTACCATTGCCCGAATCCTACATCATCAGGCTCCCGTGTTCCTCGATTTGAAGGATGATGAAGAACAATTTTTGGGTGGGGTTTTCCTCATTTATTTCCTTTTGTAATGATTCTTTACAAATAATAGGAACGGGGGATCATCAATTTGATATTTATCGAATGATGCGAGATCGTAATAGGTAAGGTATTCACTTGGATTTTGAAGATGTATATTTACCATTTAATTAGGAATAATTGGGGAGCATTTTGTCCTAAAACCAATAACTTTTGGGTCCATTATTTTGCCGACAAATTACTTGAAAAGGGTAGATTTGCTGAAGACCATTCGATGGAACACTATTTTTTTTTGAGACAACTCCGAAACTTGAAAGACATTGTGATGAGATATGACTCATGCACAGATTTCATCTGCAGCAAGGTTTGCGACCACTTCAAAAATTTAACCGCACCCACACCATCCCCTACCAAGGGTAGGGGATGTTGTGGATGTTGTGGAATCTTGTGAAGAAAGCAGTCACAAAATTTTCAACCCTTCAACACAAATTAATGGACAAAGGAAACGAGTTTAATGTTGCATAGATTAAAATTGTAACATTCATATAACCTTGTAATAAATAATTCAGTATCAATATTTTTATGTTTACGAAATAACTATCATTAAATGTTGCACTCTTCTAATATTTCAGATTTCTTTTGCAGTCAAAAAGTTTCATTTAATCTCTAATATATAAATCTCAAAAATGTATAATGCTATAATACTTTGGTACTCTTTATAGGGGAAAAAATTAAGCTGGTAAACACCACCCTTGGTGTAAATCAACTTGATTACATGGATTGTGGCTTTGTACATTGTTCTTGGGAAATAATACTTTTGGACTCGATATAAATCGCACCATAAATAAACATTCTATAATTATTTAAAAGCGTTCCGTGAACAAACAACAAGAATTATTCAACAATTAACCAGATTTCTTGGATTTGTAGTGCTAGTGCATGATAGACCGAGTTTTGTAATTCCTGAGAAGTTTATAGTTAAAAATGTGCCGTTCGAATTTCCGTTAAACTTTGACTTAACAGATTAATTAAAGTATATTTGTACTAGGAGTTATTAGTCAGTGGAGTTGTAGAGTATAGATATCGATGCCATGATAAACCTATTTTTTAGGATTCAAACACAATAGGACAGGATAGTAGAAACAAAAAAAGTCATCTAAATGTATTCAACATCATTGCTATCGTCAATGAAATCTAGCTCTGGTCCGGCATGAAGTGATAAGCCTTTTGATGTCTTACATATAACAATACTTGTGTGTGAAACTGAATTTCCTGAGATACCAGGTGTAGAGAGATTACTGCTTTCCAATACAGGATTATTATTGTTGTGGATTTGATGAGGATTGTTATTATTATTTATGGAAGACATTTCGCATGGTTTACTCTTTTTCCTTGTTTTGTCTACAACTGCATATAACTGATTTGGGTCAAAGCCATCGTCTCCCTGCACTTCAGCTCTTGAGAAATTTTGTTGCTCAAGTCCAGACGATGATGTTTTGATCTTCTGTTTGACCCTGGAGTATCCAATATGCTCATATAAATTGCTCCCTTCTTCTTCATCATCATCGTCTTCCTCATCACCTTCATCCTCACCATCCAAAGTTGCATCTACAGCTAAATCACTTCGTGATTCCTTGAGTCGTTCATACGGTGGGTATTTAACTCTTTCATACATCAAATCTTCTTCCGCTCTGCCTTCTTCATCGTCTTCATCTTCAGAGTTATTATTAGCTTTTACAGATGGTTCTTGCACCTTTTTCTTGATCTTTTCGTATCCGTGTATTTTATTAGATGATGAGGGACATGGCACTGGCAGAGATTGCAAAGTGGGTTTGACTTTTTCATAAAATTGATCATTTTCATCGTCATAGTCATCATCTGGTTTCCTTATTTCTTGATACAAACCACTGCCATTGTCGTCGTATTCGTCCCCATTCTCAGTTAATGACCGGTCGCTGCCAGGTATTACTTGGTAATGGTCTAATGACTCATTAGTTCCAATTACTTGATAATTGTTGGAGATTGGTGGTGGATTTGATAATCGTAACCCAACACGGTGGTCGTTACGAATCACATTGTAGTTGTCCTCGTCAATTTCATCATTATCATTATTAGATGATTTGATTTGCAGGGAATTTCTAGGAGAAATTGGTAAAGGTGGTGCCGTTTCTGAAGAAGCAACTCCAAGAACTGGAGATCTGTATGGCTCTGAAAATGGCAAAGTGGGTTCCCTTACTACCTCAAATTCAGAATAACTAATGTCAGCTTTAGACCATCTTCTATGTTCAGCTTCAAGCAAATTTGTATTATCCATTAGAGTTTTACTCTTGCTGCGTCGATGATGGTGATGAGAATGATGAGCATGGTGAGAATTTGCAACTGTTGAACTTGTAGCAGCAGCTGGTATAAGGTGATCAACAGTGTCGGAATCTCTATCAAACTTTTGACTAGTGGTTGAGGTATTTGACGCAGTCGGAGTAACAGGTGCCTTATTCTTTTTCGATTTCTTGGTCACTTGGGCATAAAGAGGTGGAGATTGAGGTTGTGTCGGCAGTAGGGGTGAGGAGGGAGGAACCCCATTGTTTTCAGAAGGTGGAAGAACTGCAGGAACAGGGGGCAGAGGAGAATTTGCTTCTCGGCGTTCTGGAATATTTCAAGAAATATTTATTGATACAAATAGGTGATTATATTTATTTTACCTATCCATAATAGTCGAGATGGCCTTTCGCCTTCGGGGATTTGCATATAATTTCCTTCAGAGGAATCATCAATAGCTGCATACATTTCTTCTATGTATACAAAAATCCATATTAAACTCATCAGTAGTATACAAAGTAATTGTGCATTCTAATAAGTATAAAAATCATACCCGAGTCATCAGATACAGTTGCATAATGAGAATCCCCGTTCCTTCCTGTAGGCATTTGGCTTCGAATGTTAGAAAGTGGTTCTCTGACGCTTATACTCGTATAGCCTCTTGAGTCTTGCGAATCACCTGAGAAATGAGACGCTGCGTCCTGCAGAAATGCTAAACTATGTTAAATGAACACATTATTTATACCGAACACATACCATATTGTTTTGTGGTTCATTTCCATTCCCATTACCTCGTCGCCATTGTCTTCCAATTCTACGAGGTGGAACAGGACCCTGCGACAAATTGCTCGCATTCCCTCCGCCCGCAACATTTATCCCTTGCAACGCATTAGATCCTACAGTGGAATTTACAGGTGGCTGTGGTAAATCATAATTGTCTGTGTCGGTTTCTTCATCATTTCCGAGGCTAGCATTTCGAACTCTTGCATACGGATGTTCCACTGCGTTTCTTTTTAATTTTGCATACGGGTGATTACTTAAAACATAGGTTTCTGAATCAGATGAAGGATTTGGTTCAAGAGCAGCTTTATCATGCGTTTCAGTCCTGCTTTTATGTCCTCGGGATGTAGAGGGCTGACAAAAATCATTTTGGACATTTTTCTTCAATTGAGCGTAGGGGTTTATTTGTTCAGAACCTGGGGGAAAGTTTGGCACTTCACCAACCGTTGCATAAAGCTCTGATGTTCCATCATGACTTAATACAGAACTACTCCGTCTCGGAGGATGCCCTATGACATGAGGAAGCTCTGGAAGTTCTGGAAGTTGTCTCTTCCCAGTCGTCCTGTTGAACCAAATAATTTCAATTTACGGAAGCCCAAAATTTATCACAAATCAAACAAACACAAAAACAAAAACCTTTTCAAAGAGTCACTAATGTCATAATCACTCCGATGAATTAAATGCAAATCAGAAGATGGGGTCAAATCATTTGTAACAACAATATCCGGAGGAACGCTGCTATTTTGTAATTTGAAATTGCTTAAAGACATTTTAGCCTCATCCTTATGATCAATTGCCAATGACACTGGCCTCACAGGAGAACAAGACCTTTCATTTTGTACAAAATTAGCAGAAGATGATGAAGGAGATGTTAAAAAGGCTGCATCTGAATTACTTAAAATTGTCATCCTTCCTTCTAACCCGTACATTTCATCTCTGAAGTTTAACAACAAGTTGATCATCAGTGGTTGGTGTCAAACAACAAAAAGCCGAGCACAAACAAAAAAAAAAGAAAAAACAAATGAAAATCCACTTGAATCTCAAACAAAACATACTTTGCCGACGTTTTCTTGCAACAGTTCCCCAAAACGCATTTTACGAGGAGTACAACTCCAATAATAATTGGAAGTAGTAATGTGGCCATTAAGGGTAACAAAGCTATTCTTTCCCAAGCTTCATCTTCATCACCCGTTGGCTGAATGGGTCCCATATCCTTTTCCTTTTTTTTAAAATGTCCCTCTTCCCTTAACTAGCTTATCATCCCATAATCAGTAGAGGTGGAGTGAACTGGAATTCTTTATTATTATTTTATTATCCAACAATGCTCCCTACTTACGGGATAATCTTTAATTTAATTATCATCATCCTAGATCCCCTCTAATGTATAAAAACAACATTTCAAATAATAATCAACAAGATGTTCATTGAAATGTAAATATTTTTGGGTCAAATTTGAACCTCCCGCGAGAACAGGACTAATGCAATCCAACAACCGCATACGCTTGGGATCAAAGATTTTGAAACGTTGGAGTCACAATGTTGCTGGATTGACCAAGAATATGTCATTTTTTGAGCATTGAAAAGGAAATGTGAAAATCAACTTCAACAAAAATCAAGCCATGTCAGTGATATGACATTTTTAATCTTAGATTTCTTTCCCTGCAAAAAGTCCAAAGCTAAATAAACAAGTTTTTTTAGCCTTGAAATTGAATATGCAGTTTACAGGAATACTGCTGCAATTGGTCATAAGCTTTGCAGACAACTTTCTACATGTAGTTATGCGATTTCCAATTCTTCAATCACCACTACTTTTAAGTACTTTTTATATTACATGACATTAGATATCAAGAGGATTCCACTTGCTTCCGCTTTCCATTTGCATTGGATTTCATGTAAAAAGTGGATACTCACTACATTGCCCTTTTTTATTTCTTTTTTGAATGCAAATCATAATCTTTTCCTATCTCATAAATTTAGTTGAGCTCGAGTAGAGTGTGAATCTGTAAAGAAATGTTTAAAAAGTTTGGTATAATATTCCTGGTATTTGTCAACGTTCAACCACGCCCACAACTTCTCGTACCTCATGAACATTTTTGGACGGATCCCAAGTTCTTTGAATCTTTAACAGATTATTTGACCCTGGATTCCTTGTCCAAGCCGAATCCACAAGTTGTGATTACGGATTTATCGTCAATGATGCCCAATGAGCAAGAGACCTTGGAGTCACAACCTCATCCCTCTACTACTACAACCCTAACTTCAAGCACTCCAACAACGGTAGCCAACACCTGGCCACTGCCGGAAGATGAATACCATCATGAAGATCAGGATTATTATAAAATCCAACAATTAGCATCTTATCCCCAACAGTCTCAGCACTCTACTAAATTAAAGCAAAAGCATCCTTGGACCACCCATCCACTTCAACAACAACTCACCACATATCATTACAATCAACAACAAAAAGCATCTTATCCACGACATCAACATCAACGTGTGTGGACCCATCCTCAGGAGGAGGATCAAGAAGATGAGGAAAAATCAGCTACTGTTCCCACCCATTCACGTCCTAAAGTGCTTATTGCTACCCCTTCAACAGTGACCCCTACTGCTCCTGAAATTCAAAGGAAAGTAGATCCAAAACTGAATGAAGTAGAAACTAATCACCCGGATTTGGCAGGAAAACTACAAGATTTTATTGAAACTGGAAGAAAGATCTTGTACTTTCCCAAAGGCGTGGTTGACGTAATGGATAAAGCCATCAACTATGCTGAAACAAACCCTTACGTTTCAATCATAATGGGAACAGTTGCCGACTCATTATTTGGTTCGACCCTTATATATCAAAATCAAAACAAGGAGATCAAGACAATCCCAAGTGTACAGCCCTCAACCTCTCCAAATCAATTGCTTGTTGCAATACCTAATTAATATTAGACGACCATGCATACGCATTTATATTTTATTTTCGGACTTGTATTTAATTAACATGAATTCAAGATGCTCGGAAGCCTTCCTAACAAAAGCTTCAAAGCATCTTGATATGAATTATTGCTATGTCCTTTCCTTTCCAACGTAAGTTTATTTACCATGGTGTTTCAAAAAAATTTTAAAAGAAATATTAAACATTTTATAAAAATTTTCATTCCTTCATTGACGAAATAAAATTCAGTCCAGTCCTTTCTCCGATTCCAAACCTTATAGTGCCAAATCAAATCCACACCTTTCATACTTATCAGCCTTGAATTGGATTACATTTAAAAGTCAAGATGTTCCCTGCACTTCAAAATGCTGCAAAACGTTGCGCAACGTTTTGCCAACGTTTGGCATCGCTGCCTGCACTTCGCATTGGAGGACAAGTTGAAGAGCCTGAACCTACTTCAGCAAATAATCCTGTTTACTACGTATGAGAACATTGCAATCTTTTTGTCTTTTCATGCATTCTCAATTTACAGGATGTGATTGGGATTTGCAACTATCTCTCTGTGGAGGACATCAAAAGATGTCGACAAATCTCAAAAATTTGGAACGATGCTGCTGCATACTGTCTCAGAAACAAGGTACAGCTTCACATCCCTTTCGATCTCCATGAAACGGATGAAAAAACTTTGACAGCTTACGGCGCTATGCAGTATAGACCATATTTTTCTCCAAATCAACTCCATGTGACAATTCAGCCTTTGACCAATCAAACACACATGACTAACGTTTGTTCAGAATGGTGCAAGAATTTCTTCAAGAACCTTCCTCCACAATCTTTGGAGCATTTAAAGCTGGATTTGCACATTGGGTGTAAAGCTGACTTGGATCTATTATGCGAGATATGGGATTGCATTGGAAAGTCTACAAGGGAATTGTCACTTTCTCTACTTCCCTACCAGCTCTTCAATATGGATGTGAATAACTACGTTGTTCAAAATACAACGGCCCTTGAAACAATTCGGCTCACTGTCGTTCACCAAGGG
>JAAOWG010000871.1:0-10284 GCA_036491945.1 Paranurophorus simplex
TCACCTCTCAATTTTTCATCGCACAAAAAGTGAAACAATGCACAAATGAGACTGGATTATTTTTAAAGTCTCAACATGGATCTTTTTTGTTTCTCAAAATCCCCATTGCATCCTTCTACAGTTATAAATCCATCGTGTTAAATCCCGCAAGAAGAATCCCCTTCCCCCCCACCCACACCTAACCTAACCTAACCACCCACTTGCATCCATTTTTTAACCCTTTTTATTCCTTTTTCCACACATCCCACAAAACGGATGTATTTTCTCATCCATTTTTTACCTTTTTTTGTATTAAAGTGGTGTGTTTGTGGGGTTAGGTTGGGTTGTTGGGTGAGGTTGATTTGGTGGGGTTGTGTTGTCCCCCATTGATGATGATGATGCCATAAAGGGTGTGGCTGTATCTCCGAGATGCTATAAGACCAACCCCCTCCCTCCCACAATCATTATACGCCCTTTGTGATGCTTTTATAAGCAAAACATTTCTCTCATCCTTGTATATGCTATATACCCCTACTACCACTGCTGTAAAGAGTAAAAGAGTCAAAAAAAAGCACAAAAGCCCCTTCCTTTGGCTTCATGGTGTGGTAATGGTGGAGTGGTTCAAATGGGAGGAGGTTATAATACTCAAATATATGTATATACAAGATGGGGTCACACAGCTCCCCTTCATTTTAAATAAAAACTTCAACACACAAGGGCAACGGGAATTGTACAAGGTAAGTGTGGGAAACCATCCTTGGGTGTGGTTACATAAAGGGAAAGATCATTAGAGACTCAAGAAAAAAGCAAGATTACAAAATATAATAACAGCCCTTAACTCCTTTGTGTTTTTTTTGTGGGCAGGACTGAATATTTGGAGCTAATTTTATAGTTTGAGGGAAAATATGGCCATGCCACGCCCCCAAAATATGAATACAACAATGTCCTCAAGAGGAAGGACCATTCCTCAAAGGCCGATGACGGAGAATTTACATATATTAAGAGCTCAATTAGTTGCTGCTCAAAAGACGGTGGATACTATATGTAAACAATGGATTGTTGCGAGTCCTAGCGAAGCAGGTTGGATTTATCCTCAAATTTTTTAGAAATGTGTAGAAAAATAATAATTTGGTGGGTTAAGCAGATAATGCGGACACGGAGTTGGAAGTTTTGATATCAGCACTTAAAACGGCGGCAGCAGCAACGGATGAGTTGGACTCTAAATTTAGTACAAACCATGAGGTTGAGCAGTCCTCAATTTCCTCAACATTAAAACATGACTATGATATTCCACAAGATATTAAATATGATGAGCATGAGGAGGTGGAGGATGAGAATTGTGAAACCAAAGAAGAGGAGTTTGGTGTTAGTGGAGACGAAGATAGTATGGATGCTATGCCGTTAGATGTACCAGATTTTTCATTAATATCTTCTATATTAGCCGGTACATAATGAGGACATTGAAAATGACATAAAAAGGAGTGGTTCTTGTAATAATAATGTGTTGATGTTAATAACAATAGATGGATCGGATAGTAATGGAAGCAAATCTTCCAAAAATCCAATACCTCATGGGAATGCCGCGAGCAAGAGTGCAGCGGCTAGGAGATCACTACCAAATCGGCGATTTTTAACGTAAGTTTCAATTTGATTGGGTGTTGTATGTTATTTTATGAAATTTAGGAGCGCAAAAGGGGTTAAACGTGAGCCTGAAGACGAAGACCATCAATCCTTGGAACAGCTAGAGCATGGTCAGGGTTTGCATTCTCCTACTCGTAAAATGCCTCGTTTATTAGACCCTCATGGACGAATTCATGTTCCGCCTGTGAAGACTGAAGCATTATCAATGTATTATAAATTTTTTTAATTTTAATAGAATTTTATGCTAACGAGATTTAATTGTTTAAAAAGGTCACTACAATCCTACAGTGATACAGGAGAACAAGAAGAGATGGATGGCATGAACATGGAAGACTTTTCCATTCAAAACATTTTGTCTGAGCAAAAACCAATGCCCAAAATGTACCATTGTGACTACGTGGGATGTGATAAAAGTTATATTAAAAGTTCGCATCTTGTTGCTCACAAACGAACCCATACTGGTTAGTGTTCATTTTTTCAATTGAATTATCACTTGATTGACTGCTGAATTGTTTTAAACTTTAGGTGAAAAACCATATCCTTGTAACTGGGAAGGTTGTACCTGGAAGTTTGAACGTAAAGATAAGCTCACCCGTCATTTAAGAACCCATACTGGGGAAAAACCATTCACTTGCCAATACTGTCCAAGTGCATTTTATCGGTCGGATCATCTTACGAAACACGTTAAACGCTTACACGAAATGCAACCTCTTAAAAACCAAATTATGTACTATGTGAATGATGGAGCTGCAGAGTCTTCAGAGATTTGTTGAATGTGTTGGATATAATGTTGTCTATTTGACGATTAATTCTAATTATAGTAACTTAATTGTTTCGTAAAGCGATAACCGCAAGTAACTTGACATTAATTACCCATTTAATATTTTAATATTGTTATTCTAATGGATAGTATAGTTATTACCAGTACATCATGTTGATCTCTTTTGCGAGGTTTCAAATTTTACTGAATTTTTTTTATTGTTGAGTTTCAATTTATTATAAATTTAAACTTATATTTTCTTGTTAGTATTATAATAGTCAACGTGTAAACCCAATGAATGAATTTTGGTTAAAAATAATTTATGACAGCAATAATCGAATGATTATTAACCATCTTCTATTAATATTAGTTACAACTTGTATCAAATTCTCTGTGGGGATAATTTTAGACGTAAATTTCTCCAGTTTTGATTCAGTAAAATTCAACTGTTTTGCATCACTGAGACCACTTTGCGCTTTCTTTATTCCATCTATTTCTTACTTCAAATTCCAATCCAACTTATTAATTTGTTTACATATTTGGTCTTTCAATTTATTTATTTCCTTTGTTTAATTATTCTTTTCTTATGGTTATTGAAGCCTGTTCAAACGACGAAAAAGCAATAAGCATTGGGTAAACGCTAAAGTGCATGATCGTTTTCATAATTTGTTGATCAGATAGTAAATTGTCATAAAGAAGTGAATCCCAAGAGAAATCAGAAAACCAATAATACACGCATTGCCTATTCTTTCTACGATTTTATTTTATTGACCATAAACATATCTGGTTTAATGGCCATACTCTGATTTATTCATTTATTCTGCAACTGTCATTTTTACATACGACACGATTTTGTCAGATTTTATTAACCTCCATCATCATTATCCTCGCCGTCATTATTATTGTCCTTCGATTATTAATCTAGAGAATCTTTTTTATAATTTAGCATATCTATTTACACCACACCTAAACATTTGTAGTTATATTCTATCTAGGAATTTGATGATGTATTTATTTATTTCTCACGTGTAAACTTCGAAAATATTGAGAACATTTTCGAATCGTACCTAACAAGATTACTGTATGGAATGTATATTTTTCGTTTTGTTTTCCTCAGGGCATGCCTCATACATGTCTCTGTTCTCATTCTTATTGTCAAACTTGTCAAATGAGTTTCCTGTTGTAAATCTGATAACCTTCATCACTGTACTCTCGAATTCAAAACAATACTAACGGCTAGCTTACCGCACCAAGAAGATTTTGAAATTGTAAATTCTGGTCTTTACCTACTCAAGAATTTGGTATGCATACATATGTATTTAGGCTAGAATATAAGTCACCCAACGTATCCAATTTTTTTCTTTTGGTTAGGTGTGAGTTCCGTGATTGAATTTGCATAGTACGAGAACAATTGCTTCTTACAAAGAACAAATGGAATTCCGATTTTTTTCCTGTATTTCTCCAACTCTTCATTATGCAGGCAGAGTAGATGTAATATTGTTCTGATTCTGAATAAAACTCAGTTTATTAAAGGACAATTAAGATACATATGTATTCTACATACTAATGTCGAATTCTACTTCATATTACTCTCCTCTTAGAACGCAAGCCTCGGTTCCTAATCTAAATATTAAATCAATACTTTCACTCATTAATCCATCCCACTAATTACCAAAGATAGTATTCGTGGGCTTGATTTTTGGCCGCATCTCCAATAAGCCTTTCTGATTCCGTAAACGCCACACAACTTTGTAAAAACACTGACCCATCATTTATTTTAAAGGCCTCAATGAGAAGAACTCATGAAAACAATTCCCAATGTTGTACAAGTCTCAGGCCACGGTCAAGGTCAAAATATTTTAATCATATGGCCTAGCTTACCGAGCCCATTTTTGACATTTTTCTAGGAAGCCAACATATTTTCTAATTCTAATTAAATATATTGAAATGAAATGCATAACGTTAATAGATTTGTTCATTAACTTTTGGTATTTTATTGTGCTTAGACCTTGTGGAAAACGACTTGAAATAATACATACATTACATAATACATGACGTTTGATCTTTTCATCTCAAAATGTATTGGATTCAACCATGGGAATTTAAGATTAAAAAGTTGAGGATGGATACAACAAAGTCTTTTGGTGATAGTTTATAAGCTTATTTTATTTTATATGTAATAGTGATGAAAGGATGAAGGTTGAAAGTACCATACGAAAGGTACGAGACCAAAAGCAATCGTAATCTCATACCTTGCTCTACTTGTAAGTTTTTTGGATACTTGCTGAGATGTTGAATGGTGAACAGGGTACAGACACTTGAATTTTCGTGATCCGAATTTAGGAGTGTCTTTAAGTAGAAAATTGTAATGGCTTTTTTCCTTGCCTCCGTCTTTACCACCGTAACCAAAGAAAGAAGTTTGCGAAACTACTCGTAAAAATCCATATACATATGCGAATACTATACATGTTTGTTATATGGATTGGTTGAGTTGAGCTAAAAACTTGAGGTCATACACTACATTTATAGTTCGTTGAGGGAGCATGTAAACCGAAGAAATGTATAATTCACTTAAATTTGAGAGCATTTTCATGGTCCTTGGAGAAATGCACTACTCTTTCGTGTCAATCAGATTTGAAACAAAACAAACGGATGAAAATAAAATGTGTTATTGGGCCAAATCGAAATTTGGTTTTTTGATCCTATTTTTAGCAATGCATGGATTGGAAACGTAAATACCATCTTTGCCAATATTTGCCACACAAGAAGAACTGAAGAAGGCATTTGTCTTATTATTGTCTAGAATTTTTTGAAAAGCTTATATTATTTCGAGCATTGCGAAATCGTTGCAAAATCAAAACATGTTCAAGTTGCAAGTGACAGTTTTATTCTCAATTGCAATGAAATACAATCCTTTCAATTCGCATCGATACGAAAACGAGCCCAGATTTCTTTACGACGCAACAACTACAAGAAAAATTTGTACTGAACTGGTTAAGTTCGTGATTGGAATTGCGATGCAGTTAAGAGTATAACGTTCGTTTTCTGTAAAATTTGGAGGAACGAAGATGAAAAGTTTACATCAAAGTAATGAATCTTTTGCCTCTTAAAAATAGTTTTGATGAAAATATTATAACAAATTTATTATGAAAATTATTTCTCCGCTTTGTATCCTACGCGTACATGCTGAAGAATGGTCCTTTTTCAATACTTCCCAAGACCTTCTCAATCTCTAGCTTACAAGCCAAACAAAGAAAGCCTTCTCAGTGTCAATTTCTCCCAAAATAAAGTGCGGTGTTGTAAATTGCATCCCACTGTATTCAAACTATGTACTTTTAACCTAGTTGAAAAACCTTTGTAAACTTTAGATGGTTTTTTTGAGATCTTTCTTTGCAATTATTGACCACTGAAATTGAGGACCATCGTAGAAAAAAATGTGATTTTTTGCAGTCTTTATGAGTGCATACTATATGAAAATCAGAATTGAATTAAGGATTGGAAATTATGAATGCAATTTTTGTAACCTCTAATCTTAATGCCTGAAAAGAATTTACGGCTAAGACTCATTTAGCAGTTAAGAAAACAGTTCAGAGATAAAGAGAACATCTAATTTAATTGTTTGGTCGTCTCTTAATCTCTTATTGGTTTCTTTCCAAAATTTTATAAGCATTTGAACATTACATGGTACTGCAGGAAGCAGTATAGTGTACGAGTTTAACAATCCATACAGATTTAGTTTGATAGTTACTATTAACAATTCTAATTTTTCTAGATAAAGTAAGATTATAGTATTATCAGCAAAAGAGCTTCCAACCATTTGTTTCCAATTATAAATCTAAATTTATTATAATTTATTTATCCTATTAAGTCAAAAAAAATTATGTTATAACGTTCTCTTTGATCCATTTATCTGCTTGCTTCAAAATTTAAAATCAACAAATTCTCCAAGATTTTTCTGCACTTTAATAATTTCACATTTATATTCTTGTCGTTTCTTTGAACCTGAATATTTTGGAGATACGTGAAGTAGTTTCAGAATAGTATAAAGCTCAGAATACTTTTAAATGATGTCATATGATCAATGCATTGTCGACTTTATGGGGTAGAAAATCATGAGTTTTTTTGATTAAATGTGCTATTTATTTAACTAATCCATGTTAAATACATGTGCATGTTAAACTTTGTTCTTGTGAATATTATAGAAATTCCTGATTTATTAGACTTTGCATCAATATAAATGAAATATGCATTTGAGTAAAATTTAGCAGTATTGCTTCCTTGAACGCAGGTAACTGAAGGAAACATAGGCATCAATCAAATCAATCCGAATCATGTTTTACAAATTGTTTTAAATAATGGACCGTTCAGCAATGCGTAATTCGTGAACCAGATGTGGATTTGTTTTGTATTTGTTGATTGATGTACATACTGCAATTTCCTCTCTTAACCTGCTTTTCTAGCTAACGACATAAGTATGATGAATCATCCCACGATATTTAGCTTGGTTTTGACGTCATGCAGAAGCGAAGAAAATGTTAAAATGGTCGAGTGAAATCATGAATTACAACAAACTTTGCCTCTTGAAAGACAGATTGAACGAACAAACATAGATGCATGCATACATATTGTACATATGTACTTACATACATAGATCTTTAGCTTCCTTGGTGTCGTCACTAGCTCAAGTAGCAAAATCTCATATTTTTGTAAATAAAATACATTTGCCATCTTGTTGGTCAATCCACTCAACAACTATAATTCCAATTGTGTCCATTCAATAATACAGCAGGAGGGTAGTAGTGGGTGGAAGTGTAAAAGGATCCAATTATGAACATAAGAAGAAAAGAAAAGAGACAGCAAAAACTGAGTGGAATAGCTCTAAGAAATAAACCTTTATCTAATACGCAATAACCAAAGAACTTTCTCTCCTTTTTCTGTGGTGAAATCCTAGTTTTCCCTTCAGTCTACGATTGTTCACCCGTAGCTTCACAATCTGACTCTTTCTTGTGAAACAGATTTGAATTCATTTACCCAAATCTATTTCACTGTATATAGATACCAATCACTTGACACCTGCTTTGCCATACAAATCTGCATATTTATGGGAAAGTTTAATCTGTAAAGTGAAATTTATTATACATTTTCCCGATCCATGCATAGTCACACAACGTATGTACATAAGGACACCAACCAGAGAAAGGTACATTACATAGTTTTCATCCCTCAGGATTTAGATGTGTAATCCAGTGGTTTAGTTAACGCAACAAGGGAAAAGCAATACCTAAAAAGAGGACTTTCAGACATGCTTGAGCGTGTTGAGCATTAAATCAATGCTTAGGTGACATTGTCAATTCTATAAATAAATCAAAACGTTACAAAGCTGTAGAAACAAAGCGGAGTGATGATTTCTTGCGTTTCAATTTAATGACAACGGGAAAGAGTGATGGTACATTTTCAATTGATTGACACCAAAATTATACCTTATAACGTTATAACACTGGTTTGTACAAGTGAACAAAAATCTTTTTACTGTTGAATGACAGAGATAAAGTTATTTAATCACGCTGTGCGTATCTCAACTTGAACTAACAATTCATCACTTTCTTTAACTTATTCTATTGAGAAGCAATTCTAGGACTTACAAGTGGGCAAATATAAATAGTTAGTTCTAAGAGAAAAGTTGTCTCAAGCAAAAGTAAAAAAATGTCCAACGATACAAATTCCGACCATCTCTACATGGGTACATTACTTGGAAGAAAAAGGTGAGATGTTACTGTATGAAATAGTACATATTGTAAAGGTACATACATAGGTACCTATTTACTACTATAATCCAAACTGGTACATTCTTTAAGCATAAATAATAAGTTTAAGAAAACAGTAAACTACAATTTTATACTACAACTACTTTCAAAGGCTTAGTTTACATTGTTTTTGTAATATATTTGCATTCAAACGCAGCAGCATCTAATAAATTATTTCTAAAGTGTTATTCAACCACCTACTATTTTGTACGTAAAAACAATAGAGGTGAATGAATAAATTCGCAAATTCCCTTTTGTGCTACCAGGTTCCATTAGTTTATTTATTTCACATGAAAACAACACTGAACGGATCAATGTTCATGGTGTTTCGGCTTGTACAATACAAACAAAACTTGCGTTGTTTTGCTAATTTGTTTCTTGTTCTCAACAAAGTTAAACAATAACTGGGAAAGTCGGTGGATTCAACTTTCATAGTCTTTATGAGGGAATTTATTTTGCCTGCAGGATTTAAATAAATGTTGGCAATATTTTACATTTTGCAACCTCAACTTTATTTTAAATGATATACCCTACAAGATATAGTGGTAAAATTTCTGCAAGTTGTATGAAACCGTAAACAGGAAGATTAAAGATGATGAGGAAAGCAGAGTGATGAAATGCAAGGCAAGTTTCATTCACCAAGAACTCTCAACCATTTCTTGAATTTCTAAACTGGTTCAAGTAATGCGGACTCATTTCTTTTTATTGCGGTGTAACGTAGCATCATATTTACGTATGTAAAGATTCCGTGAGGATTCATCTCCTTTGTCATCCTCCAGTAGAAAGAATGGAAAAAACATGTTATTTCAAGATTTTTTCGGTTGTATTCTCATGGACTTGAATAGAAGTAAAAGCTGTGAAAGCTGGTCCAATTAACGAGGTTGAATTTCCTACAAAGCCGATACATAGTTACTTACTTAAATCGAGTTACAGTTGTCACATTACTTTCACAAAGAATAGAAATTATGTTTAGCTTAACAGTGAAAACCACCAACAGTCTGGTTCATCCTGAACATCTTTCAAAATCTCACGCACCTGATTTGCTATTTGAGATGGGTAATCTAGACAACTTTGAAACGCAAGAATTGTCAAACGCGAGTTGGACATTTTCTTATTCTTTGCCATGCATCCCATACATGCACCCGTAAAACCATTCAACAAACATAATTAGTTCGATTGGAAGCTCTAAAATTCCCTTAAGGTGTTCGAAATCACCCACCGCAAAACTTAATGATAAGAAAGACAAATACCAAGTTTAAGTTTATACGTGACACGCATCTGGTGTATTAAGCTCTAAAACACATAAAATAAGGGCAAATGTGATCATTAAGGTTCTTAATTAAGCTTTGATGTTACCCAGTTGCCGCATCGAGATCTCTAATTCTCTGTCTAGAAATGATACAATAGTCTTTCAAGAACAGGCATTTTACAATGACTTTTGCATTTGTAAAATTTAACTGAATTACGCTAATGGGTTAAAATTAAGTTGAGGTTCATTGCTTTCGGCTTGTTTGCAACTCAGGTACATAGCAGAATTTAGATTAATTATATTAAATGATAGTGGCTTCTCTTTGATGTTATTTATTTTCAGTATTTTAGTGGGTATGTGACTTTAATTTGATGGTTTCCTTTTCGTCGTGTTGTCACATTCAATCAATGGTCCAGGCTTAGAATGGTTTAATATTTCAACATTGTCATGAATGAGTAAAACATGAGAATTGTAACGTGAAGAATGGAATTGCTTTTTATTTTTACATTTCCCCTGAGGTTTGTTCAATAGAGAGAGAGAGATCTTAATGAGTAATGATTTAACGAGAAGAACATCCCATCTTTCCCATTTCATTCCTTTCTACTTTCATTTTTACGCTAGGATTGATAATAAACTTGACCCATGCCATGCCATTAAGCCAGTCTTATACTGTTTACTTAGTTGCCAATCTCAAGACGATTTTCAAGACGGTTGTAGATAATTGGTTCCGGGATTTAACAACTTCTTAAAAACCATGCTTTCATTTCCACTAATTCATTAAGAAGTAACCGTTGTACTGTAACTTTATGAAATTCTGAAAGATTGCTAATAAAATAAGTCAATTAAATATA
>JAAOWG010000872.1:0-10270 GCA_036491945.1 Paranurophorus simplex
TAATGCAAAAATCGAGTTGTATATAAAGGACAGCGAATATGTATGAATACATCAGACAACAACAAGCAAACATGTCATATTCAGCTAATTCTCCAGCCTCTACAGTCCTCTTCGATTCCGATATCGGGACAGAAGTGATTATGGACATCCCCCTGCGGGAGGCAATACTACGGGCGAGATTCTATTTCCGGCATTTGGACCGGATTGGAGAACTCGAGCAGGAGGTACAACACCTCAAGGGTCTCTTGCTTCGAGTTCATGCCAATTGGCATGAAATAAATGTCAGTCTGTGTTAACTGGTTGACCGAAGAAGATATTTGTGAAAGTTGAGAACACAAAGAAGTACATTTTCCTTGAGCTAAAGTCCATTACCAGAAAAATATATTGTAACTTGAAAGATGTCTCATCTTGCCAACAAAATTTTATAAATGTGAACAAACCCAAAAGTAATTTAGGAGCAGAACAACTACTCTTAACCCTGTTTAATTAGACTTATGTATTGTACTTACCAATGCTACAACAAGCCATAGCATTGTATTAAAGGTGACCTTGTCTGGGAGCTGGAGTATAAACAAAAGCTTTCTTCGAGCATGTGTCGAAAAGAACCTGCACTTGAGAAAGGTCGCAAAGACGATTGGAATGAATAATGTTATTAAATTATTTTTAAATTCCGTTTACGGTTTTTTCTCAATTGACGCTACGAAATTTAAAAACTTCGAGTTAGTTTAACGCTAAAAGATTAGCAGCAAAATTTTTGTAGCTCATTGATTTTCCACAAAAATTTCAATATGATAGTTTGATTAGACCTCATCTTTGAATTGCTTGGGATTGAAAAAATATTTATTGAATCCAATAATACTTTTCTTATGTAATATAGATATCTATACCAAACCAAGTGGATATCACGGGGGTTTAGCGCCGAATCCATGATAAAGGAAAAAAAATGATGAAAAAGGTGAGGTTGACGTCGAACACATGTTCAGGCAAAAATGGAATACCCAATACCAGGAGGACAACGAAGACCCCATTTCCGTCAACATAACTGACATAGAACAGGGAACAATAAATGGCAAGTCGGCTTGATATAGCAACATATTAATTGATTTGATAGCTTATCGCGGTGTTAAACGAAGACTGGAGTGCAAAAAGTGTACAGCTTGCCCCCGTTGGCTTCGAACGAAGAGGATGATGAGCCCCTGTTTTAAGTCGTTGTCATGAAAGAATAGAATTTAGTCGAATTAGAAATCTAAATCTTTCTTCGCCCACTACAATAATTTGGATTCACCTAACCACTAAGAAAAGTAATTAAAACAATTTTACCTAAAATAAAGCTACAATAAAACTAACCCAACTCTAAATTGAAGATAAGGAAGAATTCCTTATTTCCATCCATTTATACCTGTTCCATCCAGACCTTATGGGAGGAAAAAAGGTTAAGATTCTAAGCGTGGTGGCTGTAGCCACCAGAAAAATTCTGGGGGAGACCAACCTTGGAATCGTGGTCTCCTATGATCCTGAAGAATCTGGAAGTCTGCTCCTTCCTTCAGAAGTGGATGGTAAGTTCTCAAGGTTTTGTTTTTATTGAACTAATTGTTATTCTTTTCCTTGGAATCCTTCAAGAAAACTCTTTAGGTTGGGAGTCTGTTCCAGCCGGAAGGTGTTATTCCATTGTATTAAATTTTAAATGTCTTTTTATCTTGGAATTTGATGTTGAATATTTGATACTTCTTTTGAGCATTGGTTTCAATAAAGTGAATTATATTTTTTATTCATTCTTCTCTCCCTCGTCATCATCATAAATAAATAATTGTAAAATTTCCTGGGTTCATGGGATTGCACAAATACACAGGAAAATGGGGCGGTTGAGTTACTTAGTCTGTCTTTGAGTATGAGCGGTTGTAGGGTTTTACAATAAAAAAAGACTAAAGGTGGTGTTACACATGACATTTTATTCCCTAAAGCTTAGCTTCCACCTGACTTAACTCTAATTAACTTAACTTATTCGTAATAGCGGAGTCTTAACTAATTAGATTCGTTAGTTTAATTCTATTTATTGGCTTATTATTCAAAGCACGAAAGGTAAAACCACCCACAAGTTTTGAAAAATAATAAACAGCAGGTATCACCAAAGGCATCCTTTTCCCGTGGTTGTCTTTTTTTATTGGATGAAAGGTATTTAAAGGAAAAATCTCAACCACTGTATCATGTATCGCAACCTGGACGAGCTTATAGAATTTTTATACAACCAAGAAAAGTCGGGAAGATATTTCATCTACATGATGAAATTTCTGATCCTTCTCAGGGAAATGGAGGAGGAGGTTTGGGCAGCCGCCCATCCTGCTCCTCAGCCTCCTCAACCGGGTCCTCAAACGCATGTCAATGAGACGTCAATGAGACGCATGAGACGCACTAGCAATAGTCTCATTTCTCAAATCTACAAGCAACATTTCAATTCTATCTTGTTTATAATAAAATGGTTCGATGTCAAGTATTTGTGTTTCTGGTATTTTTTCCAGTGGTTTATGCCGGGGGGTGTGGTCATATTGTTGACTGCACAGAGTGCATCAGTGAGGGCTGTAAATTTGTGGAAATATTTCATCATGATGGTGCCATTTGCATCTCCCAAAATGAAATGAAAAATTTAAACATGAGATTTGTTTACAATAAACTTTCTCGATGTGAAATGATAAAAAAGACAGGAGTACAATGATGTGTTAAAATGAGTTTATAAGCTTAGCTTGGTGTGTCCGTCTGCCACATTTTGTTTAAATGGCCCTCAAACAACTTATACTTTGGATTATTAATCCGGATTGGGATTAATTAATCCATACTCGTTAGTGATTTGGATCAAGGGATTAATTAATCCATACTCCTTAGTGATTTGGATTAAAGGATTATTAATCCGGATTAAGGGATTATTTAATCCATAATCCCTAATCTCACGTTTTAATTGCTTAAACTTAATTCAATCCCAAATTTTTAAATTTGGTTAATCCAATCCTTAATCTTAATCCAACATTACAGTGAGATTAATCCCAACCATTCATCCAATTCCCAAAATAGGCGATTAGTTACCCAACTCTGCATAACCAACAGCGCATTATCATTTTAATCTGGAACACCAACATTTCACTACTTTGTTACATACGTCTTAACATCTATTCATCTTTTAAAATCTCCAAATTCACTTAACACAGAGTTGTGGATTCTTTCTATTTTTAATTAAACTTTACAGGTGTCCATATTTTAAAGTGAAAAAGAATAACTTCGCTTTGGGGGCCCCTGATTTATTCATGTTGGCTGAGGTTAAGGCTTCTTGTTTACGTGATGTGAATAAGTGCAAAGTTAAATTCAGTGTCAAGATTATCCAGTGTCCATATTTATGTCATATAAATGTAAAATTGAATTTAATGTCAAGTGTACATGTTTTATGATTTTATCTTTGCGGGGGGCGTGGTGCACCTGTTCCATCCAGATTAACATAACCTACCCTAACCCTGGCCGGGTGAAGGATTTTATTAAATGAATAAATACGGAAGCTTACACTGTAGTTGTTTTATTTCATATATTGAAATGGGCGACGAACTCAATTTTGAGTTTGACGAGACTTTATTTGATAGTGTCCTCAATGAGCCATTGACAATTGGCTCCACTTCCTCTCCAACTGTGGAGGAAAATCAAGATTTGTGGGACAATTTGGATCTAGTCCCATGGACAGAGTACGAGCAAATTTCCCCACTTCCAGAAGTGGGGAACGACCCATGGTTTTCTCTTGACGAGGAAACCATCCAGGTAATGAAAATGTTTTAGCCATTTATTTACTATAATTTCTACAGGAACTCCGGTGCCAAAATTGCAAGGATCTGAAGGAGAACATCCAAAAACTAGAGGCCACTATCCAAGAAAATGCCAGAAAATATCAAGAGCATGCAGCTGTGCTGCAGTGGTTGCATGCAACAATCATGCGACAAGCAGAGCTCTCTGCTGAAGATAGTTTTTAAACCAGATTCAATACATTTTGAATAAAGAAAATTGTATCGTTTTAAATTGGTCTCATTTAATTCATCAATACATCGCAGAGGATGTAACCACATTATTGATGAACTTTAAAGAAGTTGTCTGACTTTAATTGTATGCATTTTTTGTGTCCAGATGTGTGTAATTGTATGAAAATGCAGTTTGTTTAGTGCAATAACATGCTTTTTTTAAGTGTCTAATTGTTTAATAAGTTTAAAGACTTTGTAGTATAATTGCTGTAGTAACCTGACCTTGGAGGGGGCGTGGAATGGCAGGAAGTAGTACAAATCCTTTTACTAAATCTCTCAAATAATTTTTGGACTCTGATTTGGAAGAACTAGCTAAAATTTCCGACCCTGAACCAAAATTGCGAGTCAATTTGGAGGGATTGAAGTTAATTGTCTGGTTGGTTAGGATGAAATATCAAATACCCAGCCAACTTCCTCCAATCGGTGATGTTGCACTTTGCAGAAATCCCGAAAGTGTAGCAGGCGTTGCGTTAGAGGTAATCAAACTGTTTTATTTGTTCGTAGATATATTTGTGTTAAAAGAAGCAATACGAGCTCAATTTGATGAGGATCATAAACGGCTAATATATAACGTTAGAAGAAAGCAAATTGGAATAAGAGATTTACGTCTATTACAAACAAGAATGGAAAGCAATATTGACGAGGAAGAGCTTTTGGAATTTCGTGATGCAATCAGAATATTACCAAAAAATTCATTGGTCAACGCATATAATAAAAGAAAGATTACAGAACTTAATACACCTGTTGTTAATACTGTAATAAAATAACACCCAGCAAAACCTCAACAATGCGATTACGAACCGCTCGTGTTAGGAAACAGTGTATCAGTAATGCTGACTCGTAACTTAGATTGCAATCGTGGACTAACAACAGGCGCACGGGGAATCGTCAGAGGAATTCTTTGGGACAATAAAAAGATTCCAGGAAAAGACTCGCCAGCGTGTATATTCGTTGAATTTGGAAATGAAATCTTCGGACCTCGTGTTGAAAGCAACTGTATCCCAATTCCTCCAATTGTTGATTTTCATTATTGTAGATATGGAGGAAAAGAGCAGCACTTTAAAATAGAATCATTTCCATTAAAAGTAAATTTATTGACATTGATTTAAAATATTTTCATTTTAAACTATTACAGGTGGCATTTGCTTCAACAATTCACTCTGTGCAGGGTCAGACATTAGATAAGGCGTGTGTATATTTAGGTCAGCCATTCGCAGAAAATCAACTAAGATGTTAAAAAAATTTGCATGTTTTTTTACGTTTATTAAACAAACCACGTTTATTAAACAGGATTATGTTGCATTGAGTCGGACCAGATCCATAAAAGACATGGTTATCCTGTACCTAGCATTGGATTTGGAAAGATTCCGATCACTTCAATTTTTTAGTGGACTATTTGATCAACGTCAGGAATTTTTTAGGCAGGGGGTGTTCGACGACGTTGTCAGTGACGACACAGAGATCGACAATTATTTTGAAATTAGTGGATCGGACACGGAAAATGAATGTATCACTATATCTGACAGCATCTTAGAGTAGACACTCAAGAATTAAAGAATCATCCATCACTGGTTTCTGATGATAGAGCATAGACAATCATAAAACCTTTGATCGAGAAACCGAAAGGTACTTTCCATGTGTATCCGACATCCGTTGTGATTCGGACGATGATGAAGAGAGTAGCAACCTCAATAAGGACTCAGATGAAGTTAAAATGATTCAAACGGAAATGGACACACCAATCTGAAGTTTGCAATCACAATCCGTACTATGATAAATTTGACTTGTGTTTTTTTTATTTATTACTATAACTTGCATGATTCGATTTAATGTTTTATTTTGAACAATATTAAATAAGTGTAGATGTTGTGATTTTTTTTATACATTTGATAATTAAAGTTATATACTTGCGATAAGTCTTTTATATATTCATTCGTAATCCCCTACTCATACCCTCCCCCATCCATCTACCTATTCGCCATCTTCCCTAAGCCCCACCCCTTCAAACGGTCCGGGGGAACAGTCGGGGAGTAGATATATTTATATACTATTTACATTCAAGATATTTGTTCCCTACATTAAACATTTTATGGGAAAGAGATTATACCCTAAATTTGAGATTTTGGGGGAATTAAAAAATCCCCCAGATGAACCAAATCTCAGAATTGTCAAACAAATAAATGACTCAGTTTAATCTCTCTCTATATATCTCAAGTTATCTAAGTCATAATTCAATGAACTGATAAGCTTTGATTTTTTGTTTAAGTTATAATTTTTGATGCATACATACAACCAAACAAATACACTGTTAGTTCCAGTTTGGGTATCCTAAAGTGCAAGTTAAAAATTACATAACAAACCTTAACCCCAAAAATTCGTATATAATCATGGAAAGACGACAACAATCTCATTCTAAAAAAACAAAACACCGACGTCCCCTTACAAGGTATTTACATTGAAATTTCCATGTTGAATTATTCCTCAATAGGAGGAAATTCTCCTAAAGAATTTCATTTGCACTATTTGCGGTAGTGCATTTACCAACTCTTCCAACAAAAAACGCCATTTCCAGGAGGTTCACCTTCAAGAGCGGCCATATCCCTGTTTTTGTTGTGACAGGTAAGAACATTGGTGAATGAATGGAAGCAGTATCTATATAAATTGAATTATCCTATAGGGGATTTAAAAGGAAGGTATACGAATAAATTGCAGGTATATAATATGGCGTTCGAAGCATTTCTGTTTCAGTTGTGCTTGTACATTTTGTAAGTTAAACATCATGGCAGATTCTGACAATGAAACCATTGTTGTTGACGACGATTCAGAGTATGAGCAAGCATCAACAACGATTCTTAGGAGGGATACCTCCACTACACCACTGAATTTATATGGGAAGGGACATATCACCCGAGTCGGTAATGAACATGTCAATTGAGCGGGACATAGATCGAGACGGTATTTTAGCTATCATCTCGCTAAGCAGAGCGAAAAGGATGTGGAGATATTCCGCTTTATTTCTGATTGGAGTTTCGTAGCTAACCGATGGAAAGTGATAACACTGATCTTCAAACGCTTGTATTGGACTCATTTATAAAACAATTGTCATCCGATGAATGGAGGTGTTGACACTCAAGATTTTGCAGAATTACTGATTTGCATCGAACAAAATACTAACATTGAACTCACTTAAAATGAAGCAAGTTTGTGGGAATGACTCAAGAATGACTTATTCCATGAAGACCACTAAATTATACCCATTTATATTGTAGTCGCAAACCGGAATGTTTAAATACCTTGTAACATTCTTCATTATATCAATAGGAGCAATAACATCCCAACAAATTGTAAGAAGCCTATTTGTGTAGACTTGCAATCATGAGGGTTCCCCCTCCATCATAACAAGTAGACAAAGTACGTAAAACAACGCACCTGTACGAATAATATACGTTCAAGTGACTCGGAAAATGAGTCACTTTCTCCCTTTAAAATGCCCGGATTTCATTAATTCGGGGTCTGTTTGTTTCGAGCTCTAAGATATACAACTTCTTTTAATAAATCCACTTTCCACCAAATTTATTTATTCTTAATTCATCTCATTCTACCTCGAAAGCCTCCTCAAGCCACTCCGGAAAAACCGGAGTGTGACATTTAATTGGCAGTGATGGGATCACATCCCACAAAAGGTTCAAGGTAAATTCATTAACTAATAAATTCTGTTACACAAAATGATGAATATGACATTACATTTGCTTTGTGCTAAACCCCTGGGTTGTATGGAAAATTGACTCTTGAGTGAAACTCCGTAGCTGGTAAAATCCAAAGCCTATAGACGTTTTGAAATTTAGTTCTTTCCAAGCGTCGACTTTGTACTCTTCAACACTTGTGCTGAAAGTGAGATTAGAGTCCCTGCTTTATAACATAATTACACTTGTGCAATTTTACTTTCGCTTTCTTACAAATAAACTTTTTCCAATTTCAACTCTCCTTTCATTTCTTTCACATCCCATAATTACACTTGTGTAATTGTTTATCTTACCAATTGTACTGGGAGGAATCTAGGAATTAACAGTTGCCATAATTACACGTGTGTAATTTACAAAATCAATAAAAACAACACAGGGTCTCGATTCGGCCCATGGAACACTAAATTAAAATTTTAACTTTTAATTCAATCTTCATTCCTCCTTTTTCGGAGAGATCCTTGAAAGTCACTTTCCACCATACTTATGTATTCTTAATTCATCTCATTCTACCTCCAAAGCCTCCTCAAGCCACTCCGGAGAGTGACGAAATATAGGAATATCACAAAAATAGAAAAATTCTAACTTTCATTTATAAATATATAAAGGTTTGACGTGTGACTGGGTTATGTAAGTATGAAAATAGATAAAAACAAGATGACTAAGATCGTTGTCGGAACGAAATGAAGATCCAGCAACTGGAGGCAACGATAAAAGAAAATGCAAGGAAATACCAAGAGCATGCAGCGTATCTGCATGCTCAAATTGCCCAGCAAGCAGAGGACTATAGTTCTCTACTTAAGATTGTTTTTAAACATTAAAGAAGTTGTAGTAGTTGTAGTTAAAGAATTTGTAGTAAATTTGTTTTAGCAAGTTTTAGCAAAGTATTGTAGAGATGGGAATAAATATGCATACATACATAATTGTTTAATTTTTATTTTTATTTCTTGCTGCCAACATACCTTTGTCATCAGCCAGTTAAAAACCGCGTTCCAACTTCTGTGCTCGTACGTGTAAACTCATTTATACAAAACCTTGAAATTTTACAAAAGGCCAAAAAAAAACATGGCCTCCATTGGTGAGTTTCAATGCAATTGCTCAATTCATCACAAAAATAGGAGTATGTAAACATGTAATAAATTTTAAAAAAGTTGACCCGACGAGGAGAGTCAATTGGTGTCGGAATCTCCGAATTTGGAGATTCTTCGTCAGAAATCCCGGGACCCATAATGATTTCCATGAGTCTTTTTCGCTCAGCCTGATCGTCTTCCTTCTCGAGTTTAAAATTAAAATTCATCGTGGGGCCATTCCACATGTAATTTGCATCTGACTTTTTGGCATCAAGAGCTTGATGATCCAGCAACCGCTTCGGGTTCTGAATGGCCTTATTTGCATTCCTATTAAAAGATTCAAATTTGCTAAAAAAGATGAAATAAACTAAAGTAAAGTAAACTCAGTTACACACGGAAAGAGAGGTCAATGTTATGTTGATTTGAGGGTTCATTCATATCATTTACATAAATGAATCCCTTTTTTAAAGAATGCGGAAGCGTTCTGGTTCCGAGTGTTTAAAAATAGATAAAATGAAAGTATTTAAGGAACACGTCCTTATAAACTTTTATTATGATTTCGGAAGTTACCAGCTACTAACATTCAAATCAGTTGTTGCAACTCCCTATAAAAGTGAATTCAATTATACAATGAAAGGAATTCTACTTTTGAGTTTCGTCGTCATCGTTGCGGTCATTAATTCAAACGGACACGAAGGTAAGGTAAGGTTGTTTGAGATTAAAAAATAGTCATTGAACCAAATAATTTTTTCCTTCCATTATATAGATATCTACAACAAAGCAAGAGGAATAAAGGGGGGGACAGCGATGGATCCATAATAAAAACCAAAAAACACTGGAAATGATGAATTTGATACCACTATGAGGCAAAAAAGGAACACCCAACTGGAGGAATTCGAAGATCCAACGAAGGATTCGATTCGAAGGTAACGGACAGAGAAGAGGAGACCCTAAATGGTAAGTCCAACTGGTATGACAAAAATTGACAATAATTGATTTTTTAGATTTCCGGGGGATCAGAAGGATGACCAAGATGAAATGCAAAAAATGCAGAGTTTGCCCTGTGTGCAAACTCTGCAAAAATTCGAACGAAGAGGGTGATGAGCCCCTGCTCATCACCCTCTTCGTTCGAATTTTCCTCCGTTTTCCTCCGTTTTCTTCCGTTTGAATTTTCGTCCTCACCTAACCTAACCAAACCTAACCTAACCAAATGGTAAATTTCTGTAATCTGAATTTGCATATTCAAACTCTGTCGTCGTGGGTCTGTACGGCTGCAATGATTTTTAACAATAAAATAATCTTTCAAATCTTAAATTAGTAAAAAAAGGTAGAGAAATTAAATCAATATTATAAAACGGTTATGTAATACATATGCAGTTTAACAAAATTGATCATTATTAATTGTTAGTGTGTA
>JAAOWG010000873.1:0-10268 GCA_036491945.1 Paranurophorus simplex
ATTTGTAAAAGTTGAGCAGGATGAAGGGTAGCTGCTTCCAAGGCTTCCACCAGGCTACAATCTACATAAAGTGTAATCCACTTAAGTTCATTATGAAAAAGGGGCTTGGGAGGGAGTACTTGTTGTCTTCCAAAAATATTGTACACATGAAGTCATCGTTGCAACGCTTCCAGCCAATATTTGAGTCCCTTTGAGTAGCGCCTTTGTTCCCGTCACTTGTATCACTTGTTGTCCAATATGATAATCTCCATCTTGAAGCCCCATTGCAGAGCATGCATCCGTCACAAGAACAATGCCTAAAAAGGAGGACTTATTCCATTAGCACCACGCACCCTCCCTTCCCCTTGTTCTTGTACCTTTGGGATAAGATCTGTATGCAATGCGTGTTGTTGATGGATGTGTATGATTTCCATCAGCAATTATTCCATAATAAATCGTTTTTCCTGGAGCAAGATTTTCAGAGCCCAAAAGTCCAACTAGTCCAGGGTCACGATGATGAAACTGAAATTATTATAATTAAATCATCATCCATCCACACTTTAGCATTTTTTGTATCTATGCATTCATCTTGCTCCTTGTTTGGTTGGAGGCGAGGAGAACTTACGGGGAGCATGGCGTTGAAAAGATGAGTTATGAAAGATGCTCCATGAGCCACAGCAACCTCTCCTTCACCAACATTTGCCATGGAATGACCTACAGCATAGATATTTGTATTAATAGCATCTTAACCCCCCACCCACCCATTGAGACCGTGACTCCCAACTCGGTCAACTCCTTACAAACTTGAAGAGCATTTGGTAGCTCGGGTGCCAGGGTTATTAAACAAATGGAATCCAGCTCTCGGTAAACTTGGCGTAAAGAGGCCATCCCCTGGACAATCAATAGTCAACATAAGCCGATCCTCATTCATGCCATGCTATGTTATCATTATTGCTGTTTGCATACATGTTCCAATGTCCTGAGAGTTGATGGATCATGAGCCCCCTTTTTATGTGGATTGATAAAAGGTCCCTCAACATGAGCTCCTAGTATTTGGGCCCCATGCGCCCCTCCAATACGGGCCTTTAAATGAGGAAGGACTTGATGATACACGGATGGATAAGATGAGACTAATGTAGGACAAAAAGATGTGACTCCATGAGATAAGATCCCTTTAGCCACCAGCTCAAGTCCTGTGGAAGGGCTCTCCGTATTGTGGCTGAAATCAACCCCAAATCCTCCTAACCAACAAATAAAACATCATTACCCCCCCTGGCCTCATTTACATCCTTGCATCTATAGGAATATGAGAGGCTGTAGAGATGATACCCCAAAAAAGGTTTTATTTTTGTGGGGGGGGCCCACTCCTCTCCCTCACCATTTAATTGGACATCAATGAAGCCGGGGGAGATGATGGCCCCCTTACAATCAATTGTTGTGGATGGAAGGATCTGGTCGTTGTAAAAAAGTGCTTCCGGATCAATAATCCTGGACCCCGCAATCCAAAATTCTTCATCCAATAATTCATGGTTTCGAAGGATGCGACAGTTGTGGAATTTAATGATCCTTTCTGATGAAGGAGGACCACCCCCTCCAGTTGTCAGCTCAACCCTCATACTTGCCCCTGGTCACCTATTTTATGGTATTTGTAGAAGAGATGATTCAACCCCAATGTGCTGGGATTTGTTGATGTGCTCTAAATCTACAAGTATTGAATCAATGGATCATATAAATAAATATGGATCATATATGGATCATATAGGGGATGGAGGAGGAAGGAGCATCAAGATTAGATTATAAATCCATCATCATCATCCCACCTTGTTCATGTAGTAGAAAAGAAAACCAAAATTTTTTAATTCACAATCTGGTTGAGAAATACATTAATAATTGTAGATTGTGGCTGACTTTCATCTTTTATGTAAATACAAAAAAGCAGAGATTTAGGGTCTACTCGTCCGACTCTTCGTCCTCATCTTCCTCTTCATCATCTTCTTGTTGAGCTGGGGCTGCCTCAGCTTTTCCTTTCTTCTTATAGGCTGTCATTTCCTGGAAATGATGGATTTGAATCATTATCAGGATTTCTACTTGATCTACTTGATCAAAGTTGAGCTCACCTTCTCATAACGGGACTTGTCTCGCTCTGCCATGGCCTCATACTTCTTTTTGACATCAGGATGAGCTTCCGACCACAAACGTCCGAGTTCTTTAGCAATTTCCCCCACCCCGTATTCAGGATTCATCCCCTTCACCTTGGGACGCTCATCATTACAAAACCAAAAGAAGGCAGAAAGTGATCTTTTGGGGGCATTTGGATCCTTTGTGTGGCGACGTTTTTTACCCCGACCCTTTTCCCCTTTAACTGGAACGTAATCCGCCATCTCCGTCTCATACCGCTTCTTATCTCGATCCGCCATTTCTTGGAACCGCTTCTTTTCCTTCTCAGACATCGTCTATATTGGTACAAACAAAGAAACAAACATGAGCCCCCACACCTTGTCTTGTTTGTCCAGTCATTAAGTTGGACTTGATGATGCGTTCCTTACCTTCCAGCGCTCTGCACACTTCCTAGAAAATTCCGAGAAGACGACGCTCTCATCCGGATGCTTCTTCTTGTGCTCTTCTCGACATGTTTGAACAAAGAAAGCATATGCGGTCATGCGACCTCGAGGTTTGGAATCATTCTTTGCCCTCGGCATTTTCAGATCCTTGATAAAAGAAGGAACAAGAATTTAAACTTTATCTTGTTGCCACACCACCAGCCCAAGCCTCCAATAATTCTAATTTGAAGGAGTAGGTGGGAAAAAGGTTGTTTGCATGGATTTTGGGGAAACAAAATACATCCCTTCTTCATCCCATCATGCCGCCACCACCGGCCACCACCAACCAAACTCATGGTTGTCCAAACGCTACACTTAAAGGTGAATGGGAGTAGCCTCCTCCACCCCCCTTCCATATATATACCCTTCACCTTAACTTCTTACCTCGTGAATTCAAAAGAACGTCTTACCTGGTTTTTAAAAAAACAACGTTGTTTCCTTCCCAAAGTATTGCGTGTGGTGGATTTGTGTCTTTCCCAAGCAACTCCAACTCTCCAACTAACTCTCGAAAATACCCAACGAATGAATCCGGTATCACTCAGGGAGGCAACAGCAGTAACAGCACCACTGGCAACAAAATACAACAAAATTACAACAAAGAAATAAACATTTAAATTATTTTAATAAAGTGTTAAGATGTGGGGGTAGAGTGACCTCCACCCCAGGCCTCCCCACATTATATATATATGCATAGCCCCTTCACACCTCAACACATCAACATCACCTTGATGGATACTTAAAGCCGAAGAAAGGGCCAAGGGTTAAGGCTAAGGGAAGGGGGGGCCCTTCAAGTATTTCCAACTTACCAATTTATTCCCTGGTGAAATGTAAAGATTGAATGGAGCAGAGAGTGTGAGCTTGTTGTAGTTGCACCAAAACCCCGCCTCCTCCCCTCCAACAGCCAATGAAATGGAAGGAGATGGGTGAATGAGGGAAAAGGCGGGAAAATAGGCAACCACGTGCTCCTCCAAACAAAGAGCAGCAGCAGCAGAGGGAGACAAGGCAAGGGAGGACAAGCAACAAATAAAATAATCAACAAAAGACAAGGCAAGCCTCCGCACTGGGAATGGGAATCATCCCCAACATACCTACCCACATATAAAGAAGAGGAGGAAGGAGGAGGATGGTCATCTACACTATTGGGGAACTAGATATTCAGTTCCCTTTTGTTCCTTACGATGTACAAAAGGAACTTATGAAAAATGTCGTGGAATGCATACAGTCTGTAAGTATTGATACAAAAAAAGGAGATGAAAGAGCCTCTTCAATGGTTGTTATTGTAGAGGAAGAATGGGCTGTTAGAATCTCCCACAGGGACGGGTAAGACGTTATCATTGCTATGTGCTGCTGTGGCATGGCAAAGGAAACAAATTGGGAGTAAAAGGGAGATGACAGTGGCCGCTGCCTCCAAGGGAATAAAAACACCCACTTTCAATTCAATGGATTTAGGTGGAGATAATAATCCCTTTAGTAAGCACTCACTCATCATAATGCAAGGAGGAAATTCATTGTTTGATGCTAGATGTGCCAAAAATCATTTACGCTTCAAGAACCCATGCTCAATTGTCCCAAGCAGCCAAAGAGCTTAAAAGATCCTTCTATGCGGCAACCAAAACGGTGGTTTTAGGCTCAAGAGACGTGCTTTGTGTGCACGATGGAGTGTCAAGGATGACAAATGCGGGGGCAAAGATTATGGGATGCCATGTACAAGTGAAATCAAGAAGCTGTACTTATTATAATAATTTTAGTTCCAAAAAAGAAGAGTTGAATATGCTCGTTATGGATAAACCGGTAATGGATATTGAAGATTTGGTGACAACAGGGAAAAAGAACCGATTGTGCCCTTTCTTCATGTCGAGAGAACTGGTGAAGGATGCAAATGTGGTTTTTATGCCCTATAATTATCTAATGGATCCCAAATTAAGGGCTTCTCATGGCGTTGATTTGAAGGTAGAGAGAGAATAATGGACAAGAGTTCCAACATTATGGAATGAATAATAACCTTAATTATTTGTTGTACCTGTAGAATTGTATCATTATATTAGATGAAGGGCATAACATTGCGAAAAATTGTGAAGAAGCAGTATCCTTTGATATTAGGAGCTCAACCATTACAAAATGCGTTCAAGAAATTACGACGGTATTCAAAAAAATATTGGAGCTGGAAAAATATTGGAGAGTTGAATATATATATTTTATATGTTTCAGACTATGAATGATTTTAATGAGATTAGTCAACAAATCGGGAGTTCTACTAATTCACTACTCCAAGATATTGACATGGGATCACTAGTAAAGCTTAAACAAGCATTTTTACAACTTGAAGACGCACTTGATTGTTTTCTAGTAACGGATTCATCCGGTGCATTCATCAGTGCCAATGAAGTATTATTTGCTATTTTTCAAAATGGATTTCCTCCCTCTACTTACGCTGGGGTTATAAATCAATTAGATGCTATATCTAGTTTCCAAGCAGTAAGCCATAGGGATGCTACGGGATGTGATAGTTTTGCTTCCATGTTACGAATTTTGTCTTCCCCTGCTGTGTTCACAAACCCAGCTGCGTTTGCCGACTCTTTTAGAGTAAGCACAAGATTTATTTGGTTGGAGGAGCAAAATAAAATTGTAAACCAACTAACTGATCAACTGATGATGCTTTCTTCTAAAACAGGTCTACCTGACAGAAGAAAAGAAACAATCCATTTCACTTCGAGTTGTGGCAAAAAATAACACTGCCAACGTTCCAAAAGTATTTAATTTTTGGTGCTTCAACCCTGCCATCGGGTAAGTATGGATTACTATTTAAGAGAGAAGAATGTATTTTGTTATTTTTCTTTAAATCTTTGATTGTTATTCTTGACACCATCTTTTGTTTTCATTAGATTGGACATGATGCTGCAATATGGTCCTCGATGCATTGTATTGGCCAGTGGAACCTTGTCTCCGTTGCTATTTTTGGAAAGTGAACTTCGAGCCCCATTCCCAATCAAACTCTCGAACCCTCATATCATTGGTGATAATCAATTGTTTGCTGCCATCGTCAAGACTGGTCCGGCACCCAAAAACACAAAGTTGTCATCTACTTTCAACAACCGTTCCAATGTTGATTATCAGAATGCCCTTGGAGAGGTGATTTTACAAACTTGTAGTCTCGTTCCCAAAGGTGTTCTTGTATTTTTCCCATCATATGCAGTCATGGAAATTTGTGTAAATGGTTGGAAATCTTCTGGAATGTTTGAAAAAGTCACTCGCACAAAAGTAAGATGAACAAACATTTTTTGTTGATCTTTTTGATAATACTGTTGACGTTAATAATTACTTTTATTATAGACCTTGTATGTGGAACCGAAGGGAAAATATGAATTCAATCAAGTCATGACTAATTATTATGAGTCGGTAAAAAAGTCAAGCGGTGCTTGTTTAATGGCTGTATGCCGAGGAAAAGTATCAGAAGGTCTTGATTTTGCTAATGATAATGGACGTGCAGTTATCATCACAGGGATCCCTTACGCTCCATTTCAAGATCCTCATGTCCAGGCTAAGAAGGCCTACCTCGACAGCAGGGCCAAGTCCAATGTATGTAACATACCATACATACATTGTAATGATGATTGTGAAATACTGTGTTTTTAGGGCATAAACGGTAACAGCTGGTATCAGTTGGAAGCAGTTCGTGCCTTAAACCAGGCAATTGGTCGGATTATTCGACACGCTCAAGATTTTGGGGCAGTTCTCTTGTGTGATGAAAGATTTGATGCTCAACTTGTCTTAAGTAATGTTTCCCCCTGGATTGAAAAGAGGTTGAAAAGGGGACTTGGCTTTTCTGATGTTATGTATGCTCTTGCTCAATTTTTTGAATCACCAACCATGGTATGTTTTGTGGTTCTGATTTCGAATAATTTTATGTTATGTTGGAGCATCAAGCGGCTAGGGCTATTAAATATATTTGTTATATCCTGATTTCAGAAAGCTGTTAGTTCTTATCGAACTTCAAGCGCTAACGGTGGTTTTGACCTGTCCTCTTCCGTACGATCCACTAGCAAACCAAATATTTATGATAATTCAAGCTCTTCCCGATCTCAACAAGATGTGGACATGGATTCCGACCTTTCATCCCTTTATTCACAGTCTTCTTCTAATGTAAAAGCTGGTTCGGCTTTCGGAAGTTCTGATCTCTTTGCAAAACTGGACTCCCTGGAGATTCGTCCAGCTATTGATTATGTTGGTTCAGCTAAAGACGTCGTCAGCAGTCATAATACATTTAAAAAGACTGCTGCTCAACCTGGTAAGCGAACTAATGAAGAAAGAAATTTGCCAGAATCCAAACAAAAGCGAATTAAATTAGAAGGTAACAAAATTCAGCCATATGTTAAAACTCAATTTGATCCCATGTCGGATTTTTACAAGTGATTCCATTTTCAATGATTAGTAATTTTATTATTCAATTCTCTCCTGGATCCTCCCTTAATCCTTCATTAAAAATTCTTAACATTTAGTGACATTGTGAATTTGTGTTGTTTTATTGGCTAGGAGACATATGCTCCATTGGTGTAATATAAATTATCACGAATGTAAAGCCAATAATAATAATTCACAATTAATTTTTTAAGACTAGAGACAATTACACTTGATTTTAAAGGTATAAAAACATTTATAATGATATAATTCAATGAAAACACTCAAAATGAGGAGTCCAATAAATTGGCAACAATGCCAAGTCTCTTAAGGAAAGTGTTAATAATTGTAAATCCACTATTAATTAGGTTAGCATAATTCTGACCGTATTGTGCGACTCTGCGAGATTTTACGATAATTTACAATTGAGATTTTAGCGAGAGATAACTGAGTAAGGTGGATCAGTCAAGAGCGACTTTACAATTTTCATTATATTTGGATCAGCTTCATCAGTTTGGGTATTTTGAAAGATTGGTGATGGTAAGTCGCCACGGAGTATTGCAAAATATACATCTTGAAATACAGCACGATTGTGAAATGCAATTCGAACAAAATCAACAACGACGGGCATCAATTGTTCCTGAACAATGGATAAAGTCTTTGGAAAATCAGCAGTTGGATCAATCTTTCCAGCAGCTACCACTTGTGATACATAGTCTTGTAGGCGACGAACTGTGTTTACAGGTTTTTATTATGACTTTTCACTTATCCGCCGTATAACTCACGTAGGATAAGTCGAACGGGATTATCCTGACGAGCACAGTCTTTCACCGCTCCACGTATCATTTCAGCCTCACTACTCGATACGATCTTTTGAATTTGTTTCCTTGCAAAGTCTTTGGTAATTTTGATTGTTTGCTCAGCCAAAAGATTCATCACGTTGACAAGTTTCCTATATTTATTTAATCCAGAAATTGTTGGGGATAAAAAAAGTGATGTGATATGATAACTAATACCCAGCATCCACACAATCCTCTTTTTGTATCAATACATTCAGATCAACGATAAGTAATTCTTGGATAGGGAAACATAGGAGTGATGCAACATTTCCACGATTTGATATTTCTAAATGTTGATCATCTTCTCCAAAAACGGTTCGAATTGCGTTAAATCCACCTAAAGGTACAAGGGAATTACACCATAAATAAATCCAATAAAATGAGTTGCAAACGTACTTAATATCGCTGCCCCAAGAAACGTTACTCTATATGCCTCAGCAGCCAGTTCCATAAAACGTGACCAATCCAATGCCAACGTCTAAAAATTTACAAAATAGAACTTGTAGGAAAATGGGTAATTTTGATATATATTTATATGACCAAACCTCAGGCCAAGATGAGGGTTCTTTCCACGCCAAAATCTCCGCAAAACATCTTCCAATAGTAATGTCAAACGGGGGTCTCTCAGGGATTGTGTGACCAAGTGCTTCATGACAAAGTAGCCCATGAACATAATGATGTTCACCACCAAGTATCCAGCCTCTGGTATTCACTAAAGCATCCACTTTAAGCTTGTACTGCATTTCAATCCAATTTGAAAATTTTCGACGCTCATACACCACACAGTTGCTGATGATTGTAGGACGGATTTGAGTTATGAGAAAATTGGCCATATCCAATTGCATTGCCTCCATAACTCGCATTATTTCTCTAAACAAATCTGATGGTTTGTCAAGATTATGCAATCCCTCAATTTCAGCATCTCTCACTGGGCAGCAGAGTTTGGAAAGTATGTGAATAATGAAACTTCCGTATCTCTGCAACAACACATGCACATACTTGAAAATAAGGACAAAAAATCCAGAGCCAGGTAGGACCCCCTCAATAACTCCCTTACTTTAAAATCTAATGTTTTGTGTTCAATTTCACCCTTGATTATCCCCTCATCCAAGAATTCTTCAATTTGGTCCTTGATTTTCCGGTTGTGTGGTAAAAGAAGTGCCAAAAGCATCTACAACAATGTGTTTTGAGTGTTGTCATTATTAGGATCACAACAAAATCAAGATTTTCTTGACTCACGACTTTGATTTCTTTGAAAACATTTAGACAATAGTCCACATTTGTTGCCTCTGTTGATATTGCTTGATCAAAAATGTCCCAATAGGCTCTCTTCATTTGTCCTCGAACCCTTTCCGTCAACCTAAAACCCAGGCAACAATTGACACTGTAATACTCTGATTGATATTCAACAAACCCGTCCACTGGTGGATCATAGAGTTCCAACTTGAAGTTACTATTCACTGCAATCTCATGAGCTAAATGCATGTTGGTAATTCCATTGACCGTCTTTTCCAAATCTTGAAGAGGGATCCTCATCTCACTTTTTCCACTAACTTGAAACTGGGTGTTGGTCTTAAAAAATGGCTCCAATGACTCCCTACTAGTGGTCACTTTAGCTCCGTCCTCAATAAGCTCTCCCTTTCCAACATCTTGCTGCTCTTGTTGTCCTGATTCCAATTGGAGGGATTGTTCTCCATTTCCTCCAGATATTCCAGACCCAATTGAAGCAGCCCTATCCATATTTGCCCTAACCTTCCACAATTGATCAACAATCAACACCTCCTCCTGGGCTAATTACAATACTTGGTCAAGTAGAATTTCTGCAATAAAATCTAATTTACAATCTTGTACTAGAGTTTGTAGTCTTCAAATTCAATACTCATCATAATATTGTAAGATTGTTGTGTGTGATGGAAAAAAACAGTTTTGGGCCACCGCCTCCTCTTTGTAAACACACCTCTTCTCTCTCTCTCTCTTTTCCTGTATCACCATCATCCAAATATGAAATCTAAGAAGAAAAAAGTAAAACATTGGCCCCATTACCCCCCCCCCCCAATAGCCTTTGGAAGGGGCCCTTTTGTAAACAACCTTCCTTTGGGACTTCCTCCTCAGTCATTTTAATCTTCAAAGGGGTAGTGGGGTAAAATGAGAATTATCTCAATTTCCCCATTTTCCGCTGGGGCTCCTTGAATTGTTAGTTCAAGATGGTTGAATCAAATCCCCCTTTTGGAGGAGATTCAATATGTCCTTTCCATTTGATTTGGATCAGTTGAGTTGAATTCTTGTTCGCCTCTTCAGTTGTGCCCAAATATGTGAGATCACCAAACAAAGTCTGTGTGCATGGTTAACAACAACAAGGGCTCATATTTTATACCTCATGGCAAGAATCTTTTGAACCTCCTAAATCCCTTGATCATCATCACCCTTAGATTTTATTCCATTATAATAACCCCCC
>JAAOWG010000874.1:0-10253 GCA_036491945.1 Paranurophorus simplex
TACAAGCCGCGTGCACACCGTGAGAAACTTTTTCCACATCCATTCTCATTCCGATACATCCTTCGCATGACCCTTCTCACCTGCCTTTACTTTTCATCTGACTAAATTACCTCCACACAACCATCATCATCTATCTCTCTCATTCCGTCACATATGGCTTTTGAACCACAACCACGCTCATTCTATTTTGAGTACAAAAGATCATTTGGAGATAGACAGGTAAAGAGAGGATGGACAAATGTTTGAGGGGGAGAGAATGCGGGAGAGATGTCCGGAGTGTGAAATTATTAATAGTATTAAAAGGATGAAAGTATGCACAATATGGAACCCCCGAATGACATCGCAATCGCAATGTGTCTCTCTTCTTTCACCCACACACTTTCTCTTTAAACGTCTTTCTCTTCCATCTTGACACTTTGCTTTTTTACTTCTTTTTTCAACAGCTATGCGTTGGCATTGGTGGAAGGACAATGAGCGAAAAGCATTGGTCCCTTCCTCTGAAGGTGCTACGGACGCTTCATATGACTCCTTCAATGACTTGTCCAGCACCAAAGAAAAATCTTTATTTTCCTTTCTACGACAGAGGAAAGGACTTCAACAACCTACGGGGTAAATAAATAAGCTTTTATTTGGGATTAAAAATAGATGAATTGAAACAAGTTTATTTTCCAAGGGATTTAAGGGTGATGACAAAAGAAGGCGTCAGAACTTTTGTCAGCGTCAATGCTCGTCAGCGAAGGAGAAAGTTTACATCAGATTTTTTTACAACGCTGTAGGAAATTCCAGTATATTGCAGATATGACATGAAATAATATATGTTATATAATAGATTGGAATTGCAATGGCGTTGGATATTTGTTTCTTGTTTCATAACATATTTTGGATCATGGCTATGTATGCAAAAATTCTGTCAATTGAAATAATGATTGGGATAATATTGACTGTTTTTTTTGCAGTTTTTGCAGGATTATGGTTCGCCCTTGTTTATCATCATGAGGATCTGATTCGAGGGAATGATCCAACTTGGATTCCTTGCGTAACAGACGTAACTGGATTTGCTTCCATTTTCCTCTTTAGTGTTGAAACACAGCACACTATAGGTAGGGTTTATAATTCCAGTACCTTCTTCCCTGACTTCCCAACAAAATTCAGGGAATAAATTCCAAGGGAGTGGGAATACATATGTACATATGTAATGTATACATGTATAACCCTTGAATTTGGCTTTAATTATCATAGGATACGGAAAGCACTCTGTTACGGAAGAATGTGCCATGGGGGTCATCTTATTGTGTCTTCAGTCGATTGTAGGAGTAATCCTCGAAGGGCTAGTCGTGGGTCTTGTATTTCTTAAACTATCCAGAGCAAAAAAAAGAAGCGAGTCATTAGCTTTTAGTCGTCAAGCTGTCATCTGTCACAGGGATGGGAAGAGGTGCATCATATACGTTATTTGATCAAGTCCTTATAAACATTCATTTTCGTGTGAATCCATAGGTATTTCATGTTTAGAGTAGTGGACACTAGAACCTCATCACACCTTCTTGAAGCTCACGTCAGGGCCCAATTTATACGTAAAAGGGTAACCGCTGAAGGGGAGCTTGTGAGCCATTCGGTATTAGAAATGAAAGTTGGAGGTGAAGGGGAGGGGGACAAAGTACTTTTATTCTGGCCAACAACAGTAGTTCATGAAATTGATAAAGACAGTCCCCTTGTGGGTGTGGACTCAAAGGATCTTTATATGGAAAATTCCTCCTTTGAAATTATCGTGACACTGGAAGGAGTAGTGGAAACGACGGGTTTAATGACGCAGAAACGATCATCATATGCGTCATCAGAGGTACATAATAGCTCTAATTCTACAATTCTAAATTTAAACTATATTTAATCAATTCTTTACTATTTTTCATGCAGATTAAATGGGGTCATCGATTCAAGGAAATTATGTATTCAAAGTCAAAATCTGGTGAAAGGACTATTGATTATTCAAAATTTGATGAAGTGACTCCTGAAGAAATATTACGTCCACAACAAGATTAGTGCAAAAACTAATCATGGCAATCAAGATATCATTATTTTAGATCCTGCTTGGATCAATAATATAAAATAAAATCCAAAGATGCGTCCTGCACTCCGTCCAAAAACTCGTGAAATGTGCTTGACTGAGATGCTTCAAATGAGCAGCAGTTTGAAATTACGTGATTACAAAGGTATATACTTTACTCAATCAATTGTCTTACCTGAATTCTCACAAAACATCGAAATTCCAAATGCGAAACTTAATATAACCAAAATTAACCATATTCAATTACAACGATTTTTATTTAGTTTTATACTCAGTGTAGAGTGTAGAGTACATACAATGTACAACATACATGTAGAATCCTTAATAAAGCAATTATGCGTGATACGGTGTCAATTAAAGGCTCTTGATTAATCAACGTCTTCGCTACCATTCCTAATTTACCAAGGTACTTGTTTTCCATCGTATTGATAAAATTGGCCGTTGTGTTTGACATCAAGCGTCTTGAGCAAATTGATTATACCAGCGGTGGACTCTTCTGGTGTTAAATCGGCTTTCTTGCCCCTGGATGGATTAATTGGATTAAAGATGCAAAATTAATACACACACTAAGACTCGATTGTGTTTTCACAGACGCTTGTATAACGAACGAGTGTTAGTGTGCATTAAGTTTGCATCTTTAATCCCCTCATACCCCATGTCAGTTTTCACCCAACCAGGATGTAGTGCCATTGCCAATATTTTGCTACGTTTAAAATCTAAGCTCATGGACCTCGTGGCTGCATTAAGAGCTGCCTGAAAATTGCCACACATAGAGCTCAAGGAAGAACGCTTGATATTAAATTTTGCATTGTACATACATATGTACATATATACCTCACCTTACTACACCGATAAGCATACATTCCACCTTGCTCATTGGATTGTATTGAACCCAAAATAGATGAAACATTGACAACTGCAGCTCTAGCTATGCCAATTGGACTATCTGGATTCAAAGAACTTGCTTTTTCTAATAATGGAAGCAGAGCCTGTCCAACATCATTCAATAATACATGCATCTAATCGAATGCAAACTTAAGGATTACCCACTTTGGTCAGCATTATTGGAGCCACTGCATTTATCTCAAAATTGTCCATCAATTCATTTTTTCTTGTAGCACTTAATTTAGCTACTTTAGACGTTATCCCAGAGTTATTGATTAATAAATTGAGTCCAAGACCTCCTGTATTGTCCTCAACTGTTTTTGCTACGTGGTCCAATTTTTCAAACTCTCTGACGTCTGCAAAAAAATTGTTATCCGAGATTTTTAGGATCATTTGACAATTGGAAGGGAAGCCAAAATAATTACCAAGTTGAATAAGGTGAACGACGTTCGGATGCTTGGATGCATATTCATGTAGATCCTATGGGATGGGTTGTAATATAATAAAATTGATCATTATTACTTCAACAAATGATTTCCATTGTATATTTTATTGTTGTAAGTATTTACCTTGGAGGTATTGGGGTCGCGGTATGTTGCAAACACTTTTAATGGCGTCAAATCTGTTACCACTCGTTTCAACAAATGAAATCCAATCCCACGATTAGTACCAGTAATGAATATGTGTTTGCACGACATTTTATGCTTTGTTGGAAATAAAAATGATCACAACAAGTTTGTTTACCTTATTTTGTATAGCAGGAACATATGACTGGATCGAAAACGTGGTGGTAAAAAGTACATATAACCAATAAAACATGCGACAATATACGAAGCACTATTTCCTCTGGCCAATCGATTCTTACATTGATATACAAATTGAATAAATAACACTTGAAAAGGATGATGTACAGGTACATAGACACAATAATCAAATTGATGCTCCATGCAATATTATTTATTAAGTTTAGCTTTATTTATCAGATCAGCACTCTGAATAAAGCAATAGCGTTCACATAATATCTTATGTCGTCAATAACAGATAAAATAGCATAGTTAAATTACCTTCACCCATGTCTTATTGAATATTAAAAACCAAAACCTCATTTTTTACCAACAATTGTAACATTAATAGAATCAATGAACTAGAAATCATTCTATTACTTTAGTAAAATTAGGTAGACCAGGTGAACTGCAATAGCACAATTGGTGACGTGATAAATTCAACAGAGCTAAGACTATTCTCTAGCCATGAAATTCGAAATGCGTTCAGCCGCTAAATATTAAGGCAGTCAATTTTACGAAATAAGAAACGATTCATCCAAAATGTGTATAATAATACTTGATCATATGCAGCTTTGAAAATTCCTTTTACAAATCAGAATAACTTTGCTATTCATTGCCACCATTTTTGATCATTGAAGACCCGATACCCCCGCCACCACGTATTCCAATAGGAGGAGGAGGGTGTGGCTGTCCGGCTCTGATAGGTTTTGCTAAACGATTCAAAATAAATTAAATTCGGCTTGCAAAATAATAATTTAAAAATAATGTTTATAATACCAATGTGGGCAGTATTTCTTCGAGCAAGATTTTTCTGCCTGACTGCTTCTTTAATTCTGTCAACTTCGTATTGATATCGTTTCCGATCTCTCATCGCACCTTCTTTTGCTTCTCTTAATGCTGCTTCCAAGGCCTTAACACGCTCCATAGTCGCACGGAGACGTTTCTCTAACTTTGGTAACTCACACCGTAAATCTGCATTGTCTCTAACTAATTGCTTATGCACTTTTGTAAGTTGTTCTAAGTTAGTTTCCAAGAATGAGATCTTTTGTTTTTGAGCCAATGAACCACCAGAGTCCTCTGCAACTTCCAAACTTGCATGTTCAAATCCAATAGACTGTAATAAATCAAGAGATAATATTTCATTTTTGGTAATCGATTTCCAATTTAATTACCTTTTTCATTCTGTTTTGCAAATCGTTTACAAACATTTTTCTCAAGTTCAAAAGAGTCTGAAGTTCTTTGGATACAGCTAAAAGAGTGAAACATATCAATTTTATTACAAGACAATCAAGTCAATAATGTGAAAATATAGAAGGCAATCAATCACTACAACGCTCATACGCATTATAGTTTATACATAATATACATAACATATGTATATTGTTAAAAAATGTTTTTTATATATCTCCTGAATTATTTATATTTTATAATTTGTAATATTTTAATCGAGTGATGATTAATGGATTATTTATGGCAATAAAACCTCTTGTGCCACTTATAACCCAAAAACTTACTTTCTTGAAGACCATTAAGATCCTTACGAGCTTGCTCTCGCTTCTCTTGTGCCAATCTGTTCATAATAATGTTAGGTTTACTTAAAATATATTCTATGACATTTTCAGTGTAAAATACTTACACAAGCTGATGAAGTTTACCGCTCCTATCTGCTTCTTCTGCCTTTAATTTTTCATAATCTTGTTGCAATTGTTGTTGCTGACAAGCCAATTTTTGATTAGTGCTGAAAATATTATATGTAATTAATCAATGATCCTCAATATTAATCCGAGATCTAACTCACTCTCTAAGTTGATCAATATGCTCTTGTTTTGCATCAATTTCGTCCCGGAGATTCAAAACTTGCTTTTGGTGCTGTTCTCTATTTTGCTCTAGTTGATTTTCTAACGCTTCTTTCACGGTGGCATCAACTTGAGCAGTGGAAGGCGTAAGCGACAAACTCTCTTGGGCTCTAAGTCTAGTACATTCATGGTTCAACGCATCAACCTGTTCTTCTAGTCCTCTCTTTCTAATTTCTATTTCCTTTGATGTTTCTTGCAAAGCTGTTATTCTTCCTTCCGTCTGTGCAAGTTTGAGACGACATTCCCCTAATGACTTTTCGTACTCGTCAACCTAAAACGTTTACAAAATCGACATAACAATTGCTGAGAATTTAAATCAAATTACCTTTTTGTTGGAGTCTGATTGAGATGTCTCAAGATTTTGGCATTTATGAACCAAGTTTTTAACCTCAGCTTTTGTTTTTGCTACAAAATTAATAAACCTTTTAAATATTTAGGTTTCAGTTGAAACGTTTTTTAACAAATGCAATCTAAAACACATTCAACATGACAAAATGCTTCGTTTCCACTGCACACTGTTGTATAATAATAAACAGTTGAACATTAAATTATGTGTATTATACGCTGAAATTTCAAAAGGAAAAAAAATGACCCTGTCGTACCTACAAGAAGCCGAGCAGCAGTAAATTCTTCTTCAACTTTGTCACCCAGTTTAATATTTTCAACTAAAGGTGCTCCAATTGCTTGTCCAATTTCATTCAGATCTTGCAACAAACTGACCAGCATTTCGTTGGTCTTTTTCTTTTGGTGAAAAGATAAATCTTTTAGTTGTTGAAATTCAGACACTGTAGAGTTTAGTTGAGTTTGCTTTTGATTCAACTCTTCATTAAGTGTGTCAAACTCCCGAGTCTTTGCTTCCGCTTCTGATGCTTTTTGATCATAATTAAGGGCAAGTTCTTCCAAAGCTAAAAGTAACAAATGAGATAATATACTATTCCACATATAAAAATAAACTCGATATACAAAAATCTCGCACATACCTTGAAGTACCTCTTTTACTTCATCTTTTGCAGCTTCATTCTCAGCCTGAATTCTTGTCATTTCGTGCTGAAGTTTTTCATAATCCCGACGGGATGTAGAAATCAGTTCTTCTTGATCCATTAGCTGCTCTTTTAATTTCTCAACCATTTGGCATTGCTGATTAATTTCTTCGTCTTTTTCGTCCAACTGTTGATAAAGTCTTTCCTGGTCTTGCATGAGTTTGAGTCGTTCATCTGAAGAAATGGAGACAATTTGTGCACTTGGTGGCATAGCAAGTTGCTGCGCAGCTATAAGAAATAAAAATTAATATTGGTTCATGAGATTGTTAACAAACAATCATATAACAATTATCATAAAACAATAACTTACTAGGATCACTTGGTGTAGGAAGTGCAGAGTCTTCTTTCAATAAAGACACTTGTTCTTCAGCAGAAACTGTTTCGCCACGCCTCCATCTTTCCAGTTCTTCTTCTGCCTTTTCCAATTTTCCTCTGAGTCTTGAAGCTTTTTCTCTTTCCCTTTCGTATCGCCGTTTCCACTCTTCCGCAGTTAGTTCTTCATTCACACTCACAACATTCTTTATAGTCTTTGCTCTATTTATGGACATTATGAATTAAAAGTGCTAGTTAGACATGTTGCTGACGTAATACCTTCGACCAAAGTCAAGTGTAGACTTGGTTTCTGATTCATTGTACGATGCTGGAGACGCGCAAATTATAATGGTTGTTCTAGCATTGCCGCCCAATGATTCTTGGAGAATTCTTGTCAGTTTCGAGTCACGGTAAGGTATATGGGATTTCTTTTAAAACGTTCATTATTAGAAATATTTGTGTATGTCGTTGCTTGTTTGTATTTATATCTAGTGCAACTTACAATTCCTTCTGCAAGGGCTGAAATTACATTTCCAAGTGCAGATAACGATTTGTTAATGTTTTTTGCTTCATCAAGTACTTGACTGTAAGTTGTAGTGACAAATGAAATGAAATGAAAAATGAATTGAAATTGGTTACCCTTCAGCTCCAGTTTTTGAAACCTTCTCACTTCCTGCCAAATCAACCAAGTACAGTTTTCCCGACAACTGGAAAAAGTAAGGTTTTTCAAGTCACAATAATAGTCAGTAACATGACATTGCCCTATATTTCACTTGTACTTGTCCTTACCTTTTTTTGATTTTCTAAATTTTCTTGTTTTACATGAATAAGGAATACAGAATGGCTTCTGGATGAGTGTTCATTCATGTCTATGAAAAATAAATTAAATGGTTTAAGAATGAAATAATGATATATGCTCAAGCTTCCAGCCAATCTTACTGGTAACGGCTATATGTCGATTAGATTTCCCTTCTTCAATAACCTCAAAAACTTCTTCAGGAGATGAAACAAATCTCTCTGTAGCCCCTTTTACAAATGGAATTCGATTTTTGTCTTCATGCACACTTAAATTAACTTTGGTTACATCCAGCAGGTCACGAATCTAGGAAAAACGACACAAGTAATTATTAATCCCATCACATCACTAATTGACTTACTTTATCCAAATATATTTCGTAATAGGAGCATTTTAAATGAAATTCCAAATTTTCATCCATAGAATAAATGTGATTAAAAATATCATTGACAATTCTGGGAATAATTCCTTGTAAATCTGAGTCCCCCATAACTCCTTCCATAGTGTGCGTCTTTCCTGCAACAAAAGTTCAAATAACTCTCAATTTTATACAAAAGACACGGGAACAATTTATAGTTCAAAGCTTAACGTTAACAACATTTGAGTAGGAATTAGATTAAAAACATTAACTCACCTGAGGATGTTTGACCATAAGCGAATATAGTTCCGTTATAGCCACAAAGCACATCTTTAACAATGGATTTAGCAGCATCATCGTATACTTTTTCCTGTGTACAATCTGGCTTGAACACTTTATCAAAAACATAGACTTTCCCCTGAAATTTAAAAAAAGAAGCTTTTCCATCTTGTCACAAGAGTAAACCACTCCTTACGCCAATTGTGATGCAATTTTCATCACTAAATTTCGCCACAAATTTGGATCCTGCCTTAACCTCTGCTGTATTAAGGGGTCTAAATCGACAAACCACTTTAATTGAATCCTCTGCCGGGGGATCAGGTCTCGGTTCCAAAACGGAGGTGGAAAGCGACATATTTGAAGCGTTCAACGACATTCTAATCCTTAAGGTGAGACTAATTAAGTAAAAATGTATAAACCTGAGGTCTTGAGGGGTTGATTAAAAAAAGTTAAAAATAATTTAAAGTGACTAGTTCATTGTTTTTTTTAAATCTCAATGTGATGTGGAGTGAGTGAGAGTGACTCTGCAAATAAGATAAAAAATTAGTAAGATAAAAGTTAATAGTTGCTCTTCAAACCGCTGTATTTACCTTAATTAATTTATTTATTTTGAATTTTGTAAAGACTGTGATGATTTCAAATGAAAGATTTCAATTTGTCACTTCACCGCTGATTCCTCACTTTTAATTGTTGGTATATGAATCACTTCCTTTTCCTCAACAAGTTATAAATCATCCGCTAGAGGGCGCAGGGCCTCACAAACATTTCCACAGCGTTGGCAAACTTTAGAGAAGCAGAGTCAGACTTTTGAAATAATTTATTTTTCAGTATCAGTCAACCGTATATATATTTAACAATGGAACAAATAAAAAGGGATAATAATGTATATGGAATGGGGAGATCAATTACTATACCACCCACCCAAAAAAATGAGTACAATTTTTGTAGCATTATTTCAAGCAATAGAATTTAACCAATTATTGATTGATTGGATTGCTTCTTTATTCCCTGTGGTTGCAGTCCCTTCTCCAAATTCAATCTGTAAATCATTAACAGGAATTTGAAGTGATTGGGGGGTGGGGTGACTCACCTTAATCTGATGCAACTGTTCAAAATCAAAATCTTTATCAGAACGACCCGGAAGTTGGGTGAAAGTGGATTCTTTTCCTCCAGTTGTGGTCAAACTTGCAGATTTCGTCATACGAAGAGTTGTCCTATAAAATGTAATTAATTTCACACTCTCAATCACAACTCAATCCTACAATTCCTTTTCCAATTGAGTTTTAATAACTTTGACCCCCTTGGACATGGGTTGATCTTGCTTATTTGCAAAAACATAAAGGGATGGACGAGCTGATAGGACACTAGGGTCAGTGAGTACTCTATAAAGTACATCCGCAGCTTCCCGAATCCCTATATAAATCCTTACTTAAGCCTTTGAAATTTCAAAACATCCTATATACCCTTGTTTCCAGCTGCTGCATCCACCACACAAATAATCCCTCTTGCTCCAGCTTTATGATTATTCCAAAACTTTATATGCACTCTATCATGTCCCGGTAAATCTTTAAGAATCAACGGCAGTTTCCCATTGTCCGGCAAATACTCTATTTCATTTGGCATCATACTTGTGACGGTTTTAAGTTCCAGTGGACCCCCCGCAATCTTTGAGAATAAAGCCGTCTTCCCACAATCACAAGGACCCACAATCAAAACAGATCTTCCAAGTTTTCCTCTTCTAATCCAAAAGAAAACTACAAAACCAAACATTCAATGTGTAAACATCCCATCCAACCGAACCCACACCCACCCAAAGTACAAATAACAAGGAATAGAGCAAACACAATGTGTAAGGGTGATATAACTACAGCAGGATTCGC
>JAAOWG010000875.1:0-10247 GCA_036491945.1 Paranurophorus simplex
CCTCTCAAAATAAAAATTGACTTTGAATAGCGACATTCATGCAATTTAGGTGCAAGCATTTTGGAATTGAGTGTCCGGTTTATTTTTGCCCCTAGTGTATATGTACCTGGGCCATCTGTATAATTTGAATTGCTGCTTTGTAAAGGATTTTATAAATTGTTTTCATTAAGAATGTAGTTTCATTTATGTTTATGAATCAGATGAGTACTTATTATGATTGGCATGTTTTTTGTTTACGGTCCCTAAAATGTGTTTTTAGCATGAAATTCTCATAACAAACAACTGTAATAAGCGAGAGAATGAAGGATAATTGATATCATTCTGGTTTTTCCCTTTTTTATTAATTCCACTACTGGAAAATTTTTATCCCCAGAAACTCAAGGAAAAAAATATTACTGTGTGAGAAATCTCTGCCATCCTAAAATTAAATTTGTCATATTTTTGAATTATGAGTATCAAAGTCACAGAAATGATTTAAAATATGAGTAATATATTTCATAAGCCACTATCTATATTTTACAATGGATGTTGCCGTTTGGTTTAAATTTTTATGTCAGAATATCTAGATGGAATAGGTACATATGTATGTATGTAGATATCGAGCTGTGTCAAGCAACGAAATTCTGATACGAAAGCCGCAGAGTGAAATCATTATTCGAAATATGACACAAGAATGATAGCCACTATATTTGTTCATGAGAATTATAAGATTACACTCGGTTTCATACATAATATAATATTGCGGTAAATAAAATATTTTAATAATCCATGATACCGCAAAACTTATTGCGTATTGAATGTTTGAAAAGAAATGATAAAAGTTAAAATGAATGCATCTGCGGCCATACAACTTTAATATCTGTCTGCTCAACGCTGTGTAAAATAAACTGAAGTACCAACATGGTAAAGCTATTGATTTTTCATACTTTTGGAATCTTTTTATTTACACTAGTGGTTACTGGAAAAGGTATTATTATGGTTTTAAAAATAAATTTTTATTTCAAAACACTCTCTCTTGGTGCTATAGATTACTCATGTGAAAATGATGGTTTGGTATTTTTTGACGGATGCACAAACGTAAAATGCCACTGCGACAAAAGCGTTTACAATAAAGGGATATGTGAACGTACCATGGAAAAAGAATGCGACGAGGACAAAATAAAAAGCTGGGGCGATTACTTTCTAATGAAACAGAACTGTTGTGAACATTTTAATTAAATCAGTCGGATAATAAAGCTCACCTACTACTGCATATCTCATAAATGGGGCATTTAAAGGTTCTTGAAAAACTCACGTTTCATTTTTATTATATCAAGTCGAATAATCAAGTTGCATGCTTTCACTCGTCAAGTTCATTTTTTCTATTCCCATCTTAAATGGAATCGGTTTAAAAGCTACATAAATTACTACTGATTTCCTTAGTTTAAGTTTTCAGGTTTGCTCGAATTGGAGATTGAATTCAAACAACTTGTACTTATTCAACATGAAAAACTAAATGACCTAAACCTTAAAAGTGCTGAATTTTTTGTTCAGTAGGAATAAATTTCCAAATAGCGAATGCATTTGGCTTCAGGGAGAAATAGAGAAACAACTTAGAAGCTTTTGAACCATAATTTGAGTTGAACCAGCTAAACAAAATATTTCAGTACAAAACACATTTCTCTTTAGTTTCGCCGAGTTGGTGCGGCTGTGTTTGTGAGATTTTACTCGAACCTCCTTTTTCATTTCCAAAACAAAGATTCAGTTAGGTTTCGTAAGACTTACGGGTAGCATTGGGTGCTGAAGACGGTTGCACAAAGCGTTTTGAGCATGGTTCTTTAAAACGTGAAGTGTCAAATACCCAAAGTTTTTTTTACTTCAAGTTGTTAAAACCTGAAGAGAAATAGTAAATCTTATAAAAAGTGGTTACATACATCAAGTTCATAAAAGTTTTTATTTATTTTCAATGGAAAAGTTAGACAAAATACAAAATCTAACAATCCACCAATCAGGTATTTTAGTAGAATCACCTCCTAATTAAGATTTCAATTCTTGTCTACTCTGGGAATTGCCTGTTCCCTTCTCATAAGCAAGTAATGAATTAAATTGATTGCGTCAATGGAAAACTAAATGATTTGTTGCTAATTTAATGATGGAATAGAAAGGCTTTAATGATAAAATATAACTTAAAACGAATGTCAGTGATTTTCCATTGATTTACTTGGAATATAGGTTTTTACAAAAAGCCTTCCTGTCAAGAATAAAAAGTTGTGGTCATTTTTCATAACTTTAGTACAAGCCTTTTCATGTTCTATTGTTGTAGAGACAGTCTGTCATGTCATGATACAAAAATGTCAATAATACAATAAAGGATTTCAATTGATGGGAGACGTGAAAAATAATGTTTATTTTACTCTTCTTTCATTCTCCATTACCTATTACCTTGTATGTTATTGGTTGTTATCCAATCCACTAAAGGAATAAATTTAACAGACAACCATCTAATAATACAGGAGGACTGAAGGAAGAATGACAAGAAAATTGAATATACGTTCAAAAGATAAAATAAACTAAGCATGCAAATATATGTATGTAATCCCACATCACCAATTCTCATCACCAATCTACTCCACCCACATGCACATATATCTTAAATCAAAGAAATTGTCTTTACACCTGAACATGAACCTTGCCATGTTTTCCAATAACCAACATCCTGGATGTTTTGAGTTTCAATAACAGCAGAGATGCGTTTATTTGCTTGGATGAAACGTTCCACTTAGCTTCCCAAATGGAAAAAAGCCTTGTGTTCAATTGATTCTTGAATTCAATCGAAATTGAAGGAGGAAAAATGTTTGCAATTCTTGAAAGTAAAAGCCCAAATGGTTTCTCACTTTTTGCCGATTCCATTCTAGCTCACCCAGTCCCTTGTGTATTTAAGCTTCTCTTTAGTTCCTCTAATACAATGCTAATCATATATTTTATTGCACAACATTATGCTACTATATAAAAGCTTAAATTAAATGAAAAAAGACCATATTATAAGAGAATAGGAAGTTTTTTTGTAAGTTCTATTGGTATTCAACTACATATTGAAGTTTTTTGTTTTATTAGTGAGAAATTCAAAGAAACTGAAAATTTTACTGAACAGGTTACTCAGGAGCACTTATATATATGTATGTTCCTGTACTTTAATTATTTTTCTATTTTACAAAAGAATGAGTGTTTGAATTCATTAAATTCAAAATCCTAGAACTGATGTAAAAAGATGAAACACTGTAATTATGCTACGTTTGTGCTTTGCTGTTTGAGACTGAGATTTGGATTTTTTTAGATTTCATTTAATACCGAAGCACAAAAGGTTAATTGTTTGTAATTGTTTTTTTTTGCAAAAAAAATGTTAAACATGCTTTGGATTTCAATGAATAATGGTGAGTACTAGTGAGTAGTGAATAATTAAGTAAGCAACTGCAACTTAAAGGGAAAGAGGTTCTTAATTAGAAACAAGCATTCTAGTTGATGATCACAACGGAGTGACATTTAATTTTCACAACACAGCACTAATTAATTGATTGCTCCCAACTGCTATCATGAGACTAAGTAATGAATGGATGAAAGGCAAAATTTACATAACCACAGCTTCTTGGGAAGACTTGTTGATGAAAATAAGGGAGATGGATTGCGTTAATGAAACTTTACAAAAGACGCATTGCAAAACAAATTTGTTTTATATTTGTTAATATCTATCTAGCTACTAAATAGATTTGAAGTATGCAAAAGGGTTAATTAGTGAGATATTACATGCTATATTGTAAAATTTGATTTAGCACCTTTTTAACACAATAATCTTGTATCTGCATTGTGAAACATTTATTTAAGATTGACAGAAGTAAAACCTACCTTGCAAAATAATTCAACCAAGGAGTTAAATAGTCCAAACAAAGCTGAAATGAAGGAAACTTTCTGAATCCCTCCAAGCATGGTAGTTTACTATAAATTTTAACAAATCTCTTAATAAGATAAAGAAATGTCTGAAATTCATTTAAAAATAGAAGTTTGTGTTCAAGAGAGGAGAAAGTTTTAATAGTTTTTCCTCTGCACTTTTGCAGTTTGGCACGACTTTTAAGAGGAAACCTCTTGTGAAACAGGAAGGAAGACTAATAACTGAAGCTTAAGATTAATCTGGCTGAACATATATTCCAAAACTTATCGGATTTCCTAAACTTTTATCGCATTTTTAAATTAAACTTTGATCAAACCCTTCTCTCATTTGTGGTTTCTAATTTCACCAAAATCCAGTTCCATTGCGGAAACACGACGCTACAATAAATCTTACCTTTTTTCAGGTTGTCAATGAAAGAACATATTTACAGAGAAATGTTCTCCTATATCTCAACATGTCTTGTATGAAATAAACCTTTCTGTAAGTTAGAGTGAAAGTGTAAGTGAAAGTGAGTGAAAAGTTTGTTTTAGTAATGTAAATGATGTGAATAAACAAGTTAGGGAAATGGCATTGTATTTCTATGCTAGAAAGTTGCAAAAAGGTACCAAGAAAGTACCAGAGCCTTGTCCTTCATCATATAATTGCAAGACCTCAAGCAGTAGTGGGAGAAGGCAGGTGAGTTAATGGGCGAATGGTAAATTTCAAATTTGTCTCTGCAAGTTCAATCAAATCGAATGGACAGCTCATACTTTTTGTGTAGAAAGCAATTTGATAAAAGGCTTTTCCCTTATCAATCAAAATCATAAACAATTAAATTTAAAAAAAACCAAACATCTGGTGATGAAAGCCTTCTGCCATCATAATTTTTTTCCTCCTTCAACTTATATCCAGACGTTTATTGAAGAAGTCACAAAAAATTTCATAACTTTTAGATGAGAAGTGAAATGTATTTAATATTTCATGCTGTGCAAATCTTAATTTTTTATAAAAAAAAGAAAAGAGAAAGTTATCTGCTAGTCAAACTTGAGAACATTTTCAATTAGAGGTTTAAGAATAACTTGTCTTGCAGTGATATTTATGAATTATGACATCGTGGAAGCTTGTTATCCTTTGAAATTAATAATTAGAATAAATATGGAAATTAATGAAACTTTTTAATTGAAGTTGACTTTAGCTATCAAATAAGATATTTCATCAAATATCAAGAGTAAGGTGTTTAGTAATATTTCTTTCAAAACTTATTTAGTTGAATTAAAATCTACAGCAATTATATTTCTTCTGCTTTCTCTTTTTTCACTTATCTTTACTAATAATCTGATGAACCTTGCGTTGACAATTTAAAACTTTAATTAATAAAGCTTATTTTTAGAACATGACTGTTCCTCACTCTCGCATATAGTCTGTACAATTCATGAATTTATAGGATACGCTGAATGATATATTTCAAAGTTCAAAGATTTCTTTCTGAAACTTTTTATCCCTGGAAATATATTGTTCTTACATAAATGGTGACTCGCGATTCGCTTAGTCGGTTTGTCAAAACTAAATCTTTGAAGTATGTTCCCACAAACTTCTCCATTTTCTATATTGTGTGGTTTTTAACCAGATTAAAATCGATTTTTTGCCCCACACAAGAAGATCCTTGAAATTTTCCAGTTCGCCGTTACGTAATTGACATGCTTCTCATATTCTGAATATGACAGCTCGTTAACGTTAATCATTTGCAAGGGTTTGTTCATGATGGAGTCAGGTAAAATATAAGAATTAAATTATCAAATATAATCACGAGTTTGATTCAAATTTCCATCTAAATCTACAAGATATTTATTTAAAAGTTGTTGCAAAGCTGTTGCAATGTTGCTTCAACTACATTACTTATACATCATACACACATTGATAATCTTATTTGTCATAGAGTTATTAATCGTGAAGAATTTTTTAGTAGTGTCACATGTATGTAATGTATGCATGATGAATTTTTAAAAAGAATGATTCTCATCCTACTCACAAAGTGACTACAGTTTACGTAGTTGACCTTAAATTATCAATCATATGAAACACACCAACTCCAAGTCCACAAAGTGATCAAGAAACTAATAGTATAGTTGCAACAGAAAATTCAATTCTAAATTACAGGAAATCCCTTTAATCTAGAGTGAAAGCAAGCTTAGCATAGTTGGATGAGCATATCAAGTTTGTTGCAGAGATTCTCTGAAATGTAAATTCAGTTTATGAACGAAAGAGGTAGACATTTAATAATAGATATATCTGTAAATGGAATGAGGAATATATTTATGTAGAATTGTATTTCGCACTAGATCTGGATAAAGCAATTCAATTCGTATTCAAAACGCTCTTGTTCATTCAACCTTTCTCATAATGGCCATTTCACCACGTTCTCCTGAGAGCTTTCCCATCGTTTATTTAATATACTGCTATATAATGGGGCATTAGATCCAAATAAATGATTTCAATTGTATTTTCTGTCATGTGAAATGAATGAGAGATAATATTAAAACTTAAAAAAATCTTATCATTAAATCCAGGATCTAATCTCAGAATGGAAAAATCTGTAATTACATTTCAAGAGAACAAACTCAGTAAGCTCTGTTTGGTATTTTAAGAATAGGAATGCTTTTGAGTAGAATTCAATCTTAGAAAACGAAGTATGTACTAAACCTCTGCCATCTTAATCTTAAATCTATACAATGGAAGCTTATTTTAAACAATGAGAAAAGGTTTATAAGTATTCAACTTCGTCTCGCTCCATATATATTCTCCTAGTAGTAATTCTCAGCAAGGGACAAAGTAATGAGATGGATTTGCCATTTGCCAACATATTCATTAAGAACTTGAGAATCTATACGGCGAAGAACGGAATAAAACAATTCGAAATAAAGCAGGAAAGCAGACAAAGCGTGAATGAACAACTTTCCCCTCCTTTCCTTTAACCGCAAACACAAAGGGTAATTGACTCGAAGGCTTTTAGTTTTTGTTAAATTTTTTTATAAAATGGAGTAGCAAAGGCTGAGACTTTAAGCTTTGATGAATATTCTTCACCTTTGAACCTAGGTAATTTCACTTTCTTCATGGAATTCCTCAAAATCAACCAAAATATAATAATTAGGCCATCTCATTTGACTTTGTTCATATTCGTATCGACTCCCTTTATCTTAAAATGTTGAATGGGAATGTTTGTCCTGTTTGAGTTGGATGAAAAGGAAGGAAAAGAGATAAGATAGATTTCAAAATCCTTGACATGATTAATTATTATGATAAGCGATTGAAGGCAAACAAGTTTTTCACTTGATCTTATTATTGAAGAAATACTACTTACTTTCACCCAACCATGAAACTCCTAAATGCAGCCAAGGTTTATCTCAGCCAAAAATACTCTGAAAGAAAGCCTTAGTATAAGTCCCTACTGTTTTTGCATTAATTGCTAATAAAAATATAAGATAAAAATCCCATCAACCATTTCATCTTGCAATGCTGCCTTCTCTTTTATATTTCAGGAGATTCTTCCCCCACCTCGATCTAGTTCCAGTACCAAGATCTACGATCCAATATGCTGTAGCCCTCAGAATAACACACCATGTGCTTTTACTCTTGCCAACTTTCACCAGGGTCAGAGACACAGCAAAATGAATGGAGAAATTACTCACCATTTGGATCTAGAGCAATTGGACTTGAATCAACAAAGACAACAAAGAGTGTTATCTATTCCCCATCAACATCCACCATGCTGTTCAATGTTACTTCAAAAGAGTGGTTCAAAATACGAAAGTTTATACAAAATGAGTGAGTTTGATGATGAATTTGAATTCAAACATCAAAGTAAAGAGGAGGAAGAAGAAAGGAATTTAAACCATCATTTACGAATGACACATAATTCAACTTCTACTTTGTCAGAGGAACAAGATGGAGGAGATGAAGATTTTTTGAATGCTGAAATTCAAGAGATTTATTACAGAAAAGGAGGGTCAAATCCTAAGGGGAATTATGGATGCGAATTTAGTGGAAATTATTCTACTCAATGCCACCAGGAAGATGTTAAGGTTTGTTGTGTTACTATTTAAAGTAATCAATTAGGTATGAAGTGTAAAGTACTCAATAACTCATTGCCCCATTGAAATAATTTACAGAATAATGTCATTCTATAAAAATGTTTGATGTTCCAGCCTCTAGCAAGTGAACAACCGTCTCTGTGTTATGACAAGAAACTTCAATTAATCTCCGGAAGTTTTGATGCCATCCTAGAAAACGTGGTGATACCACTGGATTTTTTAAACTTTCCTGATGAAGACATACTTTACGCCTTTTTCTTGTGCTCTCGAATGCATAAACCTCCGCATCAAACTATGGCCACTGTTTTCCAACATTTCTCTGCCAAAAATAGTTCTTCTTTTGATGGGGCTCATTACAAGGAAGAATATCAAGAACTAGCAGACTTTGCTGGAAACATGGTGAGAATAAATTAACAAAAGCCATAAATCTTTCTGAATTTAAATAGTTGTATTCTATACTAGCTAAATTAAAATTGCATAAGATCCGATGACAATTCAATATTAGGTTGTTTCTGTAAACATATAAATAATATAAATATCAAACTTTATCATAAATCGTATTTAGTACATTATCAAGCAACATATATTTATTCAAAAGATATAAAATAGTCCAAGCAAATAAATGAAATAAAACTGTGAGAGTAGTCATGAAATGTTTACTGTAATCAAAGTGTCAGCCCACAAGTCAAAGATATTTGGAAAGCTAAAAATGTGCTTAAATCCAATCTAAAGCCGTTATTTATTTATTATTGATCCAGGGACTTATATATCCTCGTGTTGAATTTAGGATTTAATGGGAATTCTTTGAATCTGTGAAAATTCGCATGTGATTAATGGCTTGTGCCATATTTTGGGAATTGGCTTCCTTTATTTTGTCCAATTCAAAATAAGTGTTCCAAACTTCACAACTTTCGCATCTAAAAATTCAAATTTGGATCAAAGTATATCTTCGACTTCGTCAAATCTTAAATATTTACAGTTTTACATTATCTCAATGAATAAAGTATTATCCATCCAGCATCAGCATTTTGTTTCAGGTGTACATAGAAAAACGTTTAATTAAAAACTTGGAAACATTGTTTTATTTTATAATGCCTTTTGGGAAGAAATTTTATTGCAACATTATGCTTATAAAGAGTGTCGTAAAATTATAATTTAACTGTGAATATCCTCAAAGATAAAAGGACTGCTTATGGGAATTCATACATTTTCTTAAATGCGCTATTCGTTATTCATATTTCTTAAAACTTTGCAGTGAACTGCTTGAGGTTATGATATGATACTAATTTTTATTAGTAAATTTTTGCAGCATTCTCAGAACAAAACGGTCCTAATTGACCTACTGCTTTTAGCGTCGCACATTACAGTGAATCCTAACATCTTCCTTTTATTCAAGCAGACATTTCTTCCATAACTTTGGTAGTGGACCATCTTTCCATTTCGAGTCATGACCCACGGCTGACTTTTATCTCTTCTGAGACAAATCTGTTCAGACAGTATAGAATGTCTTGAACTTGTTTTCCTTTTATGCAAGTAAACTAGTGGAAATGGTGCGAACAAATGGATTAAACTTGCTTAGCATTAGAGTACAGACTTTGATTCTGATTGAAAAACAAAGTTTACAGATAATGTGAAAGAATCCTTTGGGATTTGAAAGGCTAGCAAAAAAAAACTTACAAAAACTAATCTTATTTCTTCAGGAAGACCCCATTTAAAATTTGACGCACAGCAGCAATCATTATTATCACTAACAAACTATTGAATGAATTTGCAACTTGAGTCTATTGTCAGTTTAAAGTGTGAAGGCAATAGAGGAGAAAGTTAGATTTGTCCATTCCAACCCACTTTGTGGAGAGAGAAAGTTGGATTAGATCGTGATTTGAATTTTGAATTAGTTATTCACTACCATCCCCATTTAGTTACTTTCTCCCTTTCTCAATCATCTCTCAGTATTACAAGGGGCGTCAAATTTTGGGATTTACTGACAAAGTTTTGATTAAGAGTAAACTCAATTTGTTGAAAATACATTGTTTTGATTGGACGAGAAACATGTATCCACTTATGCTGAAGTAGCAAAAGGATGTGAAAATTGTGAAACACGCTCCTCTTTTTACATCTCTTTTATTAAAGATGTTGTTCCAATCAATATACGTACGTAATAAAGGTCATGAGGGTATACAGAGGGTCCGGCGAGATTCTGAGAACGATTTCTCAAGGCTGTATCTTGGGGCGTTTTAAGAATTCAGATTTGATTTTTT